>JALPQI010002670.1:0-109435 GCA_025490895.1 Thaumatotibia leucotreta
AGTTGTAGATGTGATGTACTTGTCTAGTCCATTTTTAAACTTATTCACATTTTGTGCTTAGATCACGTCCTCTGGGAGTTTGTTCCAACATCTCACTACTCGGTTGCTCAAACAGTGTTTAAAAGGGTTACTGTGAGATCTTATACTCTCTAGCTTTAAGTGATGACCTCTCAGACGAGTGTTGTTATTACGCTTGAACATCTCATGAAAATCCTTGAGGTCATAATGTTTAGTTAGTATCTTATACGTCTCTATTAGGTCCCCACGTTTTCTGCGGTCTTTTAGAGTAGTTAGCTTTAGTTCTTTTAGCCTTTCCTCATATGGCTTGTTTTTAAGTTGCCTTGGCAGTTTTGTGAAGCTACGTTGGATTTTCTCTAGCATCTCAATGTCTTTGGCAAAGTAGGGACTCCAGGCTTGAAAGGCGTACTCCAGTATAGGTCTGACGTAAGATTTGTATATTTTTAGCATCATATCTGGTGTAATAGTTTTGAAAGCTTTTCTGATCAGGTAAATTATACTTCTGGCTTTTTTGACTGTAGTGGATATGTGCTCTTCCCATTTCAAATTTTCGGAGATCTTAACGCCCAGGTCAGTTTGTGTTCGTACAGCCGAAATGGAATTCGAGATCAAAAATGTAAACAATCTATGACAATGACATGACATTATAAAGTCAATGTTAAAGTGACATTCTAGGGGTATAAAACTTTTTATTTTCTAACACCTTTTTAAATTAACGTCGCATTTTGAGATGGGTTATTTATTTTTCATCACACTTGCTGTCTAACACGCCATTGCTTGCACGCGTAGTGGGAGTAATAGAAGAGTGAAATTCCCTAGGGAGTAATAGAAATGTCAGTACGTCATTTAATAATATTATGTCTTAAAACTTATTTTTTGGTTGGCAAGTGTGATGAAAAACATTGTATACATCACGCTCGGTAAGCGGAATACTAACTCGAGTCATAAAAGCCTTCTAACATTCTCGTTAGTAATTCCGTACTCACCTCCCTTGATGCACAATGTACTATTATTTTATTTATTTGCATACTTACAAACTATGCTAAACCTAAGACAATGCTTGATGTATTATTATTATTATTTAATAAGCAGGCAGGCAGTTAGAAAACTGATGTAGCCTGTATCCAGAGATCATTGTGACAATAATCATAGTCAAGTTGTAGATGTGATGTACTTGTCTAGTCCATTTTTAAACTTATTCACATTTTGTGCTTAGATCACGTCCTCTGGGAGTTTGTTCCAACATCTCACTACTCGGTTGCTCAAACAGTGTTTAAAAGGGTTACTGTGAGATCTTATACTCTCTAGCTTTAAGTGATGACCTCTCAGACGAGTGTTGTTATTACGCTTGAACATCTCATGAAAATCCTTGAGGTCATAATGTTTAGTTAGTATCTTATACGTCTCTATTAGGTCCCCACGTTTTCTGCGGTCTTTTAGAGTAGTTAGCTTTAGTTCTTTTAGCCTTTCCTCATATGGCTTGTTTTTAAGTTGCCTTGGCAGTTTTGTGAAGCTACGTTGGATTTTCTCTAGCATCTCAATGTCTTTGGCAAAGTAGGGACTCCAGGCTTGAAAGGCGTACTCCAGTATAGGTCTGACGTAAGATTTGTATATTTTTAGCATCATATCTGGTGTAATAGTTTTGAAAGCTTTTCTGATCAGGTAAATTATACTTCTGGCTTTTTTGACTGTAGTGGATATGTGCTCTTCCCATTTCAAATTTTCGGAGATCTTAACGCCCAGGTCAGTTTGTGTTCGTATAGCCGTTAGTGGAACGCCATCCAAGTTATAAGTCAGGCGGGGATTACGATTTCCTATATGGAGAACTGTACATTTGGCAGAGTTTAGATTGATCAACCATTCTTTAGACCAGCTTGCTATGGCATCTAAATCATTTTGTAGTTGGTTATAGTCAACGAGTGGGTTAGAAAATAGTTTAGTATCATCCGCAAAGGTACTAATACTGCACTTGATGCGCTGTGGAAGGTCAACCGTGTACAGTATGTAAAGCACCGGGCCTA
Source organism: Thaumatotibia leucotreta (assembly GCA_025490895.1). Taxonomy (NCBI): domain Eukaryota; kingdom Metazoa; phylum Arthropoda; class Insecta; order Lepidoptera; family Tortricidae; genus Thaumatotibia; species Thaumatotibia leucotreta. Next base: position 2,040 of record JALPQI010002670.1, read on the forward strand.
GGACTGAACCTTGTGGTACTCCACTGGCAATCCGTCGTTGCTGAGACTTGGTCAAACCAACTCTAACTTCAAAGGTTCTTTGCTGCAGGAAAGCCCTTATCCATAGTAACAGTCTCCCACGAATTCCCAAATGTTCTAGTTTAAGAAGTAGCCTTTCTGTGGGAACGTTGTCAAATGCCTTTTCATAGTCAAGATAAATTACATCTGTAGGGTCCCTGTTATCAAAACTTTTTGTCCAGGAAGAAAGGCAGGATAACAAGTTGGATACTGTAGATCGATGCGGGCAGAAACCATGCTGTTGGTCACCTATCACACTATGTAAGGCCAGAAATCCTCTTATGTGTTTAACTATAATTTTTTCCATAGCCTTACATGCCACACTAGTAAGACTTATTGGCCGGTAGTTGGATGATTCAAGCTTGTTGCCCTTTTTGTATATTGGGGTGACAGTAGCTGTTTTCCATTGCTCGGGTAAAATTCCTGTGTCGTATGATGTCTGCATTATCATTAATAATGAAATGAATAAAATAGAGGAAAAAAACATTGTGACTGAATGACCATGATGATGCCTGGCCTACTACCGAAAGCTTCGAAATACGTAAATTTTGGGGACCTGTCCCTGTCAGTCCAACGAAGGGGTGATTTGAGTGACTGAAACAAATTCTCGAAATTTGTGGATTTTAAAGTTCGCAATAGAGCCGCTGTGCCACAATTTATGCGGAACAGAGATTAAAAAAGAGGACTTTGCCGCCCTAGGCTTTATTCTCCTCTTCACCTAACTACACCTGAAACGTCAAACTTCGCAGCGTATTATAAGGAGCATAAAATCAATATTTCATTGCATGTTCGAGAAAAAATAGTTTAATTTGCTCCTGAAACACTATCGTATGGGGGTAGTGGCGTTGCAACTGTTAAAAGCGAGAAAACTTAGATAAATTTTGTGATTAAGCCTTCACCCATGCAGTAAAGTGTTAATGAAGATCGAGTGTCGAGTGTTGACATGAAGCATAAAGCAAAATGCCAAGCCCAAAGTGACTGGAACACTTCAGAGACGACAGTTTGCGCGTTATTCGTAAAATTATCAGTAACATTAGTATACTTGTCCTAAATGCAACATAATAAATAATGTAAAAATTTAAAAAGGCCTATGATAGTGCGTAGATTCTATGTACAAACACCATTTTGGAGTGCAGTTGTAAGGAATAGAACTGCATTCGTCATTGTCACTCTTAAACTAATACTCGTAATGCCACAGATTACAGTTGACAGAGAAGTCACTAGTATGTTTCAATTCAACGCTGTTCCGTATTATCTGTCGTTGGTTTACTCAACAGACTAGTGTGAATAGGAATATTGTCAGAAGCAAGAATGCCTGGGAAAAGTGGAAAAGGTAGTTTCGTAGCGTACACGCTTTTATTTGTAAAATTATTTTTCGATGCTGTAGATTGTGATTTTTGTGTATGTGTATGTTACGAATAAAGTTATTCGTTCTTTCTTTCTTTACTAAGTTATATAATGTTGGGTAGGTACTAGGTACCTACATACGTGAAAGTGAAAGGCTAACAAGGAAAGTTGATCCACGAAAATGACATAATTTCTTGTACTTACATGACAATATTTTGTCTCATACTCACTACGACGGCCAATAAACGTAGGGCCAGGGAACCACAGCCGAAAACACTGTATCTGGAAAGCTATTTTACATGAATATTGCTGTCCCTTATAAGTATTTGAGATATTTTTTAATATTCTTGTAACCATAATTCTTGTTACTTTCTTTTAACTTCCAGCTCATAGGGCAAAACCATCATCATCATCGTCAGCATTTTCCAGCCCACTGTTGGACTTAGGACTATCTTATTACCTATGCGTAATGATGCATTAGGAAGTAATGCCCATAATCACCGCGCTGGGCAAGCGGCTTAGCGATCGCAATATTTAATGTGTGTCCACTATGATGATGCTGCTGCCCATCATCAATATTCACTAACCAAATAATCAGTGATATTTCAATCCCTAAGTCGACTTTTACGAGACCCACGGAAAGAATTGGGGTGGTGACAAATGTATTCATACCGATGTCAGCAGATGGCCAACAGGACACTAAAATAACATAAAAAAATAATGATTCACCTATATTTTCAATAGACTTCGAAACAAAAGATTAAGGTTCCCAATTCGACTGTTTAGTCTTTTTTATTTATTTACTTATTTACGTTTGTTACCTCAGAACTTCCGACTGGGTGAACCAATTTTAATAATTCTTTTTTATTTGAAAGCTGATCCTTACCAATCCATGAGAAAACCATATACCTAAGTGATAAATTTGCATTATGCAGTATGTCCACGACAAATGGACGAATAACTCAAAATTACGCCAACCGATGTCGATAATTATTTTTTTAGTACATATGGTGCCTTTTTAGGCTCTAGTGCGAGAAGTGGTTCATTTTACGTCAGGTCCAAAACTTCGGAGGGCCGTCTGTACTAACAAACGTCGTACGAGACACGTGCAAACAGGAAATTCCCTTCGGTTGTGTTTTAAAACATCGCCACTCGTTTCGGACTTCCTATTTTTCGCACTTATGTCGTAATGTACTATTTTAATTGACTTCAAAACAAACTGAAATAGTCCCTTTGGCACTAAATCGCGGTGTGATGACGAGATCTTGGACAAATCGCTTTTGGTATTTTTTTTATTTGGTGATTATTTCACAAACAGTGATCGCTGCAGTGAACAATCTGCCGCGAGCGCAGCTACGCCGCCCTTTGCCACTGTTGGCGTGACAAACAGCCTGACAACTGTCAACGAGACGTGACTCCACCTGTTTGCGGACGAGTGTAAATTTAACCATTCTGTTATCCCGCATGCTAATGACGTGGGAACAAGCTTTGACCCTGTGGGGTCAAGTATGATGTAGGTAGGATTAAGTCACAAAGTTGTGTGCGCAGACGATATAGTTGGTATTGATTTGATTTCGGAATGGGTCAAAGCTAATTTTGTCATAATACTTAGATCGTAAGTCAAGTAACAAATTATTTTGCGAATAATGAACATCTGGAGAATCTTTATCCATGAAATCTTGAAAAGTTTTAATTATTAATTGACAATGTCAGTAGATATGATCTACCTGTGCTCAACGTGTCGTGTAGTTACCTACCTGTACAGAGACGTCTAAAAATATTGACATAAAAATTACTAAAAATATTATGTAAATACATCCTGTTACCTCAAAATTGAGGTAATTTAAGGGAAAAGTACCAGTGCACACCGCTTACCACTTTGGTATTTGATACTTTACGTTAAAGTGACATGGTTTAAATTCAAATATCGAGGAACTTTCACAAACAACTAACTCGTAGCTTTAATAATGTTGCAATTATTGCCAATGACAATAATTGTCATTGGCAACAATGGCAAGATGCGTGACGCTACACACTCGTAATTATTACGAGTGTGTAGCGTCACGCATCTTCGTAATGGACGTATTACCTATGTCGGTCAATGGACATATGGGCATGAGTGAGTCCATACGTCGCACTCCAGCGGGCAGTTTGGTGGCATGTCAAAATGATAGATAAGGTTTACAAATACATCAATTAATTTTCAAATAAGCTGAAGTATTTGTACTTAGTATTTGGTACCTAGTATTTATAATGTACAATTCTAAATATATTAGAAACTAAGGTAGTACGTTAGTAACGTATTATTTTTTAGTATTCATTCAATTTTAAATAAAAATACAATTGACTAGTATGTAAAATATTTAATTTACTTAAGTAGATATGTTATGCGAATAAATATATTAATATTTTTTCTAAATTGCCGGCGGTCAACGGTCAATGAAGTGTGTTTTGGTTAACATTATTTGTAGTCTCAACCTCTTCGTTTTGAATTAGACTATTATTTATCATTTTTAGTGTCGATTCTCGGGATTCGATTTTAAGACAATTTGTAATTTCAGATAATACTTGTTTTCCTTTAGGGTGAAGGCGTATTTTTGACAATTTGTTCATAGTCTTTATTTATTACATTAAAGGAAGACTGCATTGGCAAATTCGAATTTTGCAAAAATTGTATGTTATTTTATATCTCGGAGATTTGTTACAAATACTAAATACATTTGAATACTCGTAAGTTAAGATTTTTTTTGTAAACCTTACGTTGCCACGAAACTGCCCGCTAGAGTGCGACGTATGGGCATGACATATTACACCTTAGCTTAGACTTTAGACATATTTTTGGAGCTTTATTTGTATCTATATTATACCGTTTTAGTTAGAGTTACCTAGGTACATACAGGTATTAGTAACCAAAATCTACAAAACATTGTGTGATCTTATAAAGAGTGGATAATTGTAGTAACTGTGGTTACCTGCTGCCAACTCTTATTTTACATAGGAATAAAACTTAACTAAAGTTTCAAAGCAATTTAAGTGCGTCACGAATTATGTATTATCAATGAAATTGACATCCATTCTCTCTTTTTCACCAGGCCTTTTTTATAACTTTCAAGAATGCCTCAAGAAGTAGACACACATTTTATACTTAGAACAAGGAGGAATTATCAAGAGCATGCTAACAGGGTGGCATGCGAACCGCGTCGGACATTCTGAGAAATATTTTTTGTTCAGTTTCTTTACTTTGGAATGCTTCGATTTTTATTTCCTGGCATTTGGATGAGGTATGTTTAATTTGGGAAAATGTAAGGTCTAAGAATAGATGTATTACTAATATAAAATTAATGTAAGGCGGCTAAGTCCGGCATATTTTATTCTGAAGGAAAGTCCGTCATATGCGTCTTATACTGTACGGGTAAGACCGTCTATCAGGAAAGTCCTGATAGACGATAGACGGTCTTACCCGTAATGTAAGGCGGCTAAGTCCGGCATATTTTATTCCGTCTATCAGGAAAGTCCGTCTGCCAACTGATTTCCGACCCTAATTTCTAATTTCTATTAGGGTCGGAAATCAGTTGGCAGACGGACTTTCCTGATAGACGGTCTCACCCGTATTGACCTTAGTTAATTGTTATGACTTCCTGAGATAGGTACCTACTGTCCTATACCTACCTATCTCACACGTATATTTCGGAACGTATGTCAAATGCATAAGGATCAAAATCGTATACATATTATTAGAGCCGACCGTAATTATTATATCGTACGTGAACCAGATATTACCTAGTACAAACTGCTTTTATCAAGCCTACTTTATCGAACCCTTAAGTGAATTTATTGAACCCTGTGTAAAAATAAAAATTAAACCGTGTTTAGACAACACACGATTATATAATTATAGTACAATTTTGCTCTTCGAAGTGTATTGAATTATATGAAGTAGGTATATGAATTCAACAGCAAGTAATTATGTGTTTCTTGATGGGATTTAAAAATAATCCGAATACAATAATGTCATTAAATTATAATCAAAATACCTATGCCAGAAGGCGATATTCAGTAAAAGTTACTAATCAAGTGGCAATTCAAATTATAAATGAATTCTTTCGTTCGAACCCCGAAGGAGAGATGAATCTAGGGCCAACTATAATGTACATTTTGAAAACTTACTCTTATTTGAATTTTTAAGCAGACCATAAGATGTTATAAGTGACCAGGTGAAGACTAAATGTACCATACCAAGGTTATTGCTTGGATCGCAATCTTCTTAGAACTCGCAGTCTCGGGTTCGCATACCGACCATTGTTACAAGTAAGTATGTACTATAATTTGACATTGCGTTTAAGCCCAAAAAAACAGTAGTCAAAGTTGCATTTTTTTCTGATAATGGTCAATATAACGTTTAGTTAACGAAATTACGTACTTTTGATTTTTATTACGCACTGAAAACCACAGACGCCGCTTAGATATACAAATCCATGCTGAACAACTTTTGTCATGGGACCAGCGAAATCGCATACAAAACAACTAGGTATCTAAAATATCCAGATCACATAGCCAACATTTAGTTTCATATAGTTCCAATTTGATAGGCTACTTTTGTTTTAGTTGTATTTTATTGCTATAATTTATTTAGTTCTAATTATTATTTTTACCGTGTGGTGACGGCAATAAGAATACATTTGTCACCACCCCATCTCCTCCTGCGGGTGTCGTAAGAGTCGACTAACTAAAGGATTGAAGTGTCACTGACCATTATTTGATAAAAGTTTGATATTGGGCAGCAGCGTCATCATAGTGGACACATTACTGTGATCGACAATCCGCTTGGCGATGCCCAGCGTGGCGATTATGGGTATTTACCTCCTGATGCGTTTATATTACGCATAGTTAATAGGAGAGGCCTACGTCCAGCAGTGGACTGTCATAGGCTGGTTGATTTTGATGATGATGATTATTATTTGTACCGTTTATTAAATATAATATATCTCAAATGTATGAACAGTTTTATTTCGCGATTCTAGGTATAGTCTCATAATATTTAGCAAAGCAGCTCAGTAAGACTTGGACAGATGGCTGATAGAACACCCTGTAACCGAACCTATTTATAATCAGTAGTATTTAAATTATACATATTTTATTTCAAAAAGTGTTCTTGCTTTTATATCGCAATTCCGTTCATAAAAGGAGGTAGGCACTGTAGAACCAATTCAACGATCTTTCGGTAACATGTGATTGATTAAACAGTTACACAAACAGCACTCAATAGTGTAACCTTAGGTTTAATCCTGTCCTGACGTTTTGAGCATGACGTGACGTCCTTTGTCGCAGGCAGAGGATACGTCAGCAGGTCAGGACAATTACGAGATAAAGCCCTTATTTGTCGCTAAAATATTAGTGAAAATCGCGAAAGTGTAAATCAGTTAATCTTTTGAATGAATGAATGAATGTCGTTTATTCGCCAAAAACATAATAGGTATAGTATCTACAGTAGAAACTATACCTATTATGTCACAAATTGACATGTAACACCTCTACTATGGAGACATACATATGTGTTACATGTCAATTTGTGTATTCGTAAAAATGTTTAGCCTGGATAGGCATGTGAAAATTTGCATTGCACTTAACTTTAGTGTCAAGTGCAAACAGAAATTGTGTTACAGTTATTTGTAATTGACTACATTGAACATACAGTTATTTTAAAAAGTGTAGTCAAAACAATAATCATTTAATGCAGTACCAATTGGGCGAACATTCAAAGGTGGCGGGCATAGTGACCGATATAATAGCTCATTGTTATGTTTAACGGCCCAGCCACTTTGTGTTTAATACGTAGACCGTATAGTACACGGCGATTGGGAATTGTGAGCCAGGTAAGAGAAAATATTTGTGCCGATTATAAACAGGGGTGCGATTTTTGAATTTCACCAGTGACTAATTCTCACCGAAAACAAGTGATTTCCCTTGAGTTCGTACTTTAGAAATGTCATCGGTGACTAGAATTGTCATACTCGTGATATCGCTTTACGAGTGCCCCCACCCACTCGATTTGAAATCAATGTGTGACTATTTTTGACTGTTGAATTAGTGACATCTGCCATCTTTCAAAACTTTAATTTTCGTTTCAAATGACATTGACACTCCGTTTTACGTTCGACCACTTTGACAGAACCTAATATGAGTTATAGGTAATATGAAAAATAAAAACCGATACTAAGGGCAACACTACTACGTCTGCGCAAAAAGGAACGTAACAGAATAATTGTCTATGACTGACATTGTACAATTTCTGCATGTTGGTAAACAACGTGTGAGAATCAAAAATACGGCATTTGGAAAACAGTGATTTCAAATCACAGGTGATAATTTTAGTCACCAGTGATCTCAATATCATTGGTGAAATTCAAAAATCGCACTCCAGGGTAAGACACCGCTGTGATTTGAACCGGCAATGTGTGACTGGGGGCCTGTTGTGCATATTTGTTTATCACGATTGCTTGTACTGATCTTTTGCTCTCTGTAATTTGTCAATGTGTTCTCTGTAATTTTGAAGTCCTCTCCTGCTTTATTAATGTTACTTTTGGTAAATGTTAATGTACTTATCATGTATTCTGGTTGCCCTGAAAATCAGCGCCATGGCTAAAACTTTAGCTAGCGGCATATGCATAGTTGCATCCGTTTTGGTGTTGTTTTTAGTTTAAAATGTATTTTAATTTAAGTTTATCTTTCACACCAAATTAATGAATTCTATTCTATTTATCGTAGTATTATGTCCAAAGGGGAGGCCGCGGTTCAGTCGACTTCAGTAGCTGAGACGATGGTGATGATGTCTGGAGAACATGACCGTCTTGTCTGCGAAGACAGATAATATAGGGCCTACGCTAGCTGGGTTCCGCTCAGTATTAAAATCCGTCGCACGCGCCCGCGACGGTTAGCGACGTTCATACTTTTTCGCTTTAGACAAGCGTCCGTTTCGGGTGATACGCGTTAGCTAGCGGAGACCCTAAGCTCGATCAATATAGGGCCACACTAGGCAAAGGCATATATTTAGATGTATACATACTTAGTTTGATGATTATGTGACTTCTAACTGTAAGATTGAGTCGGAGCGCACCAAACAGTCCCTAAATTAAGTGTGATTTGACGATTGCTCTGAAATTTGTATAACTGTAAAGTCTGTAGGTACTGTCACCTTCAAGGAAATCTAAGTATTCACCTGTACACGCATACACCACATTTCTGAATGTATTTTTGAAACCGGTACAGTTTGAATAGTTTTTTTGTACTGTACTGTGCTGTACAGTGTATATACATAGTAAGGTTAATTGTGTTACGCATTCTGTGAGCATATAGTCTAAATTTCTACAAATACATTTTCAACTCCATAAAGCGCGTGTAAATACATAATCAGCTGCGATAAAGGATCTGGCACACTTAGTGTTTATGATATCACCAGTCCACGGCTGGAAGTAGGCTTCTCTTATAAACTAATGCATTACCCTCGCCTGATTGGCGATCGCAGTAATTTGTCCACTATGATGATGCTGCTGCCCATCATCAATCTTCTATCAAATAACGGTTAGTGACACTTCGATCCTTTAGTACTTAGACTCTTTGGGCACACTCGGGAAGAGTTGGGGTGGTGACAAATGTGTATTCTTACTGCAGTCACCACGCGCGTCGTACGTTTCTGCGGAGCCTTTTTTATCTTCGAGCAAAACACGGAAACTAACAAACCTATATACCTACTTAGAAAACCCATAAAGGTACAGGCCAATGAAGTTTTCATTTTATGGCTTAGTGTTGGGAATTGCTTTTTTATAACTTAGGCTGTTTAACACCGAGAGAGAGCGATGGGGCAGTCCGCGGGTGGGTGTCTACTTACTCCCTTATTTTTAAAATAAAATACATCATCAGTATAAGCTTATTTCAGTCCACTGCTGGACATAACCTCTCCTATATTAGCTATGCGCATGGACGCATTAAAAGATTCGTAATCGTCACGCTTGGCATGCTGCTTGGCGACAGCAGTACGAAATCTGCGAAAAATTCTTTAGGTTCCACACTGCTATAACAAAACAGAAACAAAATAACGCTTTATGTGTATCACACTTCTTATTAATACAAATTATTTGTTTTAGTTATCAATACCTACGAATAATTTATCTATACCTATGTATAATCTAAGTACCTAGTGACAACATGCTATCGATCCTAAACTATGTTTTTAACTTGGGTAACTTATTTACTTTCAGATGGTACGTTACGTTGTAGGTATACTATAATTTGACAAGTAAGGTTAGCGTTACCGTTCACTCGATACGTAAAGCAGAGTAGTATCACGCTTGCACTGATTTACTGGATCGAGCGTGATGTTCGATGTATCGAGTAAACGCTAGCGTAAGCGTTACTTGCTAACTTGTCACACCATACACACACACATACCTATTTGGCAAGCAAAGAGTTCACCTAAGCTCTCTTTTACTCGCATATTGGCGCGACTGGAGAGGTATAATTACTGCAAAAGCCGGGAAGGCGGAATAGATATATACCTGATATACAGGGTGTAAGTCTAATACGGGCGAAGCTCTTAACTGGTGTTAGTTTATGACATAACAAGTACATTCAAATAACTTTTACTTAAAATAAGAGCAACAAAATTTTCCATACAAAATAATTCAACGCGCAATGTAGAGCAACACACGCGAGTTAAGCACACGTTGACAGCTAATTTCAAAAGCAGATGACATAACTGCCATATCAACAATAACAAATGTTCATACCTACATTGCTGCTCCGATGATCTTAAAAAAATTCTGTGGGTTCATAATTAAGAGTAACTTTAAAAAAACCTTGTGATTCATGATTACACTAATGAATCCCATGCCTGGTTTAATTGATCGCCCGTATTAGATTTACACACTGTATGAGGCCTGCAAGCGTTTTCCCGGCTGAAGCTTGTATAATAATATGCTTTTCTCAAACTAGTAATTAAATAGAAAAATAAATTTTACTAGGTAATCAATTTCATGTATTCAAGTCTGCCATACTTTGACGTTTAAAAACAAACGAAAGGTGATTTGCAGGCTAGGCTTTTATTTTATATGAAAGTCCTTTAAATCATTGTTCGCTCATAGAACCCAAAGCTACGTAATTCCTTGATTGATTTAAGGTACGTCATGTAAACATTTCATTGCAAGTTTGAGAAAAGTAAGTTACGCAGCCGATACAGTTGGCTCACACTGCCAACATGTGGGTAAGACACTGACTTGTAGTGTCAGTCGTCATGCCCAACATTTTTGGTGTGTGTCGTAGCCGTATTGTTAACAAGCCTAATGTTGTAACTATTAGGCTTGTCAGCCTCCGTAGCCTAGTTGGTAGTGACCCTGTCTACGAAGTTGGAGGTTCCGGGTTCGAATGCCGGCGAGGGCATTCTTTGTGTAATTATTTATCACAATTGTTTGTTCCTTGGCCATGGCTGTCTATGTATTTAAGTATCTGTATCTATCTATTAAATAATATCGTCACTTGGAACCCACATCACAAGCCTTAATTGATCTTACCGTGGGACTAGGTCAATTTGTGTAGGTAAGATGTCCCTAGATATTTATTTATTATTAGGAATATACACTAATTTCAAATAGAATCGCGCGTGCTTCAATTGTCAGCAATTCAATTTTCATACTTATAAAATCAATCGAATAACACAATTTATGCTCTTTGCCTTAAAGCGTATGGTTTTGCAGGTACGCCGTCGTAGTAATAAATAATAAACCAGCATAACACTACGTCGACAGTTCTATAGGGCTTATCGATCTAACGACTCCGATCATGTTACTAAGTTTTGTAACAAAATAACGTTACCGGAATATCGTAAATATCGATAATATCTTTGGATTGCGAAAATGTCACGGCACTATCAATGTGTTTGTAAATATATAGAATTATTGAGCAAGTGAAATTTAAATAGGATAATGTGCGATAGTTATAATTTCTCATTAAAGGCAAAGACAAACTAATATTTATTTAAGTCTATTTAACGTAATAATTGAGTACGAGTATATTATGTGGTTGTTTTTATACGTTTTGTGTCCTGTTGTCATAACGGATAACTGTTGTGGTGGATTTTGAATCTCACCGGCATATTTTCACCATCTTTAGTGACGTACGTGAAGAGATGGTGTTAATCAGGAGTGAGTGGCACTAGTTCATCATAATGGTTGAAGGACTGTAACCATCCATGAGTTCTAAAAACACGGCCAGGGAATCACTCGTTTCGGCGACGAAAAATCAGTGACTGAGATTCAAAAATTACTCCCTTATTCTCTGTTTGATCTCGATAACGTATTTTTTATATGTATAAGGTTCTAGTAGAATATCAGCGATGTGGCTTGCCGCATCTTCTTACTCAACCAGCGCCAATTCTCTGCCACGACACATGGTTGTCTCTTTTCTTATTTTCTTTTAATTACAATAATATTTACTTAATTTTACTTTATGCCAAATCACTTTTTGTAATTACCTACCAACCTACCATGTAGGTATGTCGTGGAAATGAATAAAGTGTTTATCTATCTATCTGAAAGTAGTACTAAGATGAAACAGCAATACCACCGTGATTCAAAAATATTAATTATTCAGTATTCGGATCAGTGCATCAGTTCAATACATTTTCAATATTATTATGACATATGCAAGTGTAAGGCCTATGCGTGTATACAAACACTTAATGAAGCGAAAAGTCAAAGAATACAAACATTACACCCACGCAAATTCCTCATTTAGGCCCAATGTAATTTGACCTGTCTGAAGTTTTCTCAAGGTCAAAGATAGTACGGAAGGGCTAAGATAAACGGGTCTATCTCAGTTGGTTATTGGTAACCTCTCATGAAGACGATACAATTCACATATTGGTGACATTAAGTTTCTTCTTTAATTTGGTTGCATAATATTGTGCATGTACCTAAGTATTTTGATATAGACATGTTTTAGTTAATAAATATTCTTGATAAAAGCTGTTAAATGAGCTTATCGCTAGTATTGTATACTCGTAAAGGTGCATTCAGACCAAACGAGCATTCGCTATTTTATCCCCCACCCTACGAAATCAACGAATCACGTTTTGTGTAACGGTGGAATTTCGTAGAGTAGGGGGTTAGAATAGCGAATGCTCGTTTGGTCTTAATGCACCTTAAGTATATGCGTTGATGTTTTACCAAATAAGTGCTAAGCTAACATAATGCACAACAAACTGGACTGAACTAATGAAACAGATCCTAACATTCTTACTCACATTCAATTCAATTCAAAACTTCAAGTAAAATAGGTACATACTGTCACATGTTTTTTTTACAGAATAATACCTTCCTTTAGTAACAACTCTTGGCCTATTAATAGTTAAAAGTGTTTGAGAATTTTAACCTAAAAAGAAAAGTGACTAGCTTCATTTGTTTCAAATTCGAAAGGTACTAAACAAATGCAACTGTGGTACTATTAGTTCGCAAAATTAAAATTCAACTAAACTTAATTTGTACTTAAGTAAGTACACCGGGGCTTACGAGGCTATATTTATTAGTCTCAATATCCGTCATAATGACTAGTGCCCTTTCGTCTGACATCATACTGGCATCGTATGAGTGCTGTTTGAGGACCCTTGAAGGCGCCACGAAAAATTTTAGAAATTATTACAATTCCAAACCATTACAATTCTTTTAATTCTAAATTTCTTACTATATCTAATACGCTTGGCAGGACTGAGTTAGGTAATATGATTGTAATTGAGTTTTCGCTAAAGTTTTATCGCTTGTTATTGTTTCCAGGTCTTCCATTTCTTTATTTTATTATGTGGTTTGATGACAAACCCATTGTACCTTCATATTAAATACTGTACATTTTTAAACCCATTAGCAAATTGTCAACAGTAAAATATTCGGAAATGTTTGCAATCGCTCAGTGCTTCGAACTCTGCAAATAAAAAGGTGTTGAGTACATAACATTATTGACTTTCTTTAAAAGACAGATTATTTTCACAACATTCTTGACTTAAATGAAGGAGCCTGGTCAAATGACAAACTCACTTTAGAAGACAACGCAAAATGAACTTTGACACTGAATAATTACTTAAACGACTTAAACGTATCGACTTGATTCATGCCCTGAAATACTTTTCTCAATCATCCATCACTTTCAAGTATCATTCCTCCAGCTCTAAAGTGATCACTCAATCGATGTCACTACTGATAAAATACCATTTAATTTGACTTTTAATTTATGTGCCTCCTCAGTAAGCTACAATCCATAATAGACTCTAACATAAGCGCGAAAAGAACTGCTTGTTTTATTCTTATATCAAATTGTCGGTGGTCAATTTTTGTGTCGCACAAGGTGATACATGCCCTAGCAGACTTAATAAAAAATTGACATATTGAGGGCGCTAAGAACCTTGTCGGAATCTCAAGTGGAAGAACCACCCGGTGTTGAAAAACAACGTGACAAATTGTAGAGACAGTAAGTTTCATTTTAGACCCTAAGGGAGATCTGTCAAGGTTAATATTTTAATGGATTTATCAATCGTTTTAAATACATCGGTGTTGTCGACGGAACTGCAAGTGGAAACGAGAAAAACACTTTAAACGTCATCACAGATAAACGTACTACAGTAACAGACGACAACAAAGGAGCGAATGTTTAAATAATGCCTCAAGTGCTATGAAGATGCACTGATAATAATGAATTAAGCATTCCTGTGGTGTTAATGTTTGTTTCTACTCGTCTGGGTTTTATTTTATCTCGAGTGGTTACAAAATTGCAATGGCACTCATGTTTATTATTGCTGCTTTCACATTACCGTGTTCAAAGTTTAGATGTTTTATTTCTTTAAATTAATGAAAGATTTGAATTGGAGTAGTCTGAATTTTAATTGTCAGTTTCAGCACAGAGGAAAAATCTAAGGAAAGATGATGTGATATCATGATTCTCAGTATCGCCGTTTAAATTGGTTGTCTAAAATACATACATCAAATACAAAAAAAAACTACTGTTTCAATATTGGAATGCATTTTTTGCTGCAGAAGTTCGACATGTTCGTATTGGCCTGTGAAATCCGATCATGGATATTTTTTTAACAATAGCAGATGTGTACAGTTGACCTGTAAACGTTTCGCTTAACACCAAGATACATAAATATTTCTAATTCACTTTTCTCTACAACAGTGTCATCTACTAAGGCTGTAAGTATTGCAGACGTTTCACGAAACTTTTCATTTAAAACTCTTAGTTCTTTTTCAATCATCCTTTTTACACAATATTTAGTAGTTAATCTACAAAAGTTAAAAAACGGGAACGATTTTTTTGTGATAATACTCGTATAATATGACGCAATCAAGTTGCAGCTTTTCTCAAACAATAGTTTTCAAGAGGCGCGCGAGAGTCCTTCACAACGCCTGTGTAAACAGATCGGACAAGTGGATCATAGAAAAGGATCCAATTTCACGGTGGCGCCATTGGAATCGATACTTTCGTGTCCGGGGTTTCCCTGTCCAGATAAGGGACGGCAAAAAACGTAAACTTTTTGATATCCGAGATGAAAAAAAAGCACGAAGTATTTTGACATGGTCAATAATTTGGCTTGATAGTTGAAATTGTATGCTGAAGTGTAAGGATAATTAAGTATACAATAATATTATGTAAACATAACTAGTGAATAGCAGCAGCATATTTGCATTTTACTGTCCCCTAAATTTGTTTGCCCAAGATAATAACAATAAGTACAGACATGCATTTTGCAGATGCATGCAGATTTGACTAATAGAACTTGAAGCTTAACTTTCTCAGTCATATTCGGAAAGTATATAATTATTGTCGACCAATATTACCTAACATAACTTGAGATGGTTATATTATAACAGAGGTGTAACAGACTAATCCAATCAATAGGCTACTGGGAAGCTTCTGGGCAAACTGATTTATTTACTCACATCAACTAAACGAGGTAAAGATTTATTTAACAGATCTATCAATCAACTTCCAACGCCCAAAATACGCCTCCCCGAAACACATGTGAAAGCGTACATTTACAAATGAACACAAATGAGCTGGGTCAATTGAAAGTATTGAAGCGCCTTAAGGTTTAAGGGATAAAATGAGAGATATGACTTTTTTGGTGAGAAGGTAGCGTGTCGAATGTCAGGATTGTGTTGCTTCAATAAATCAGGATCAGACGTTTGTCGGTGACGTTTGTAGTTGAAACGTCTGTAACAAGTTTCGTCACCGACTTCGTGCAGTTAGCCTGAACATTTCCGTGAAAATTTTTGGAATTTAATACAATGAGGAAACGGAAATATTTTAACAGCGGATTTCTGACCAAATTTGAAGTCGAATATGTCGTAGGAAGTTTTCCGGATTCCATCTATTTTAAGAGAAGAATTGTTTAAAAAAATCGTTTTTGATCTTTGCACAATCAGAAACTTATTTTTTAGGAAACGATTCTGTTACTGTGTACACAAATTTATTTCAAATAGCTTCCAATTATTCATTACTTCTTCGACCACCTGCAAACCGTAAAAGGGTATTTCAAACCATAGTGTAGTGGTCATCCTAAAGTTGTCCCTTTTCTAAGAAAACAAAAGACCGACGCAAAACATCGTGGTTCTCAGAACACTGCTCAATACCACTATTGTTTTGTTTATCATTATTCAACATCATAACAGACCTATTCCTTTATTTGCATGTTGATTTTGAATTCACTAATTTTATTTTAATATTTTCCCAATAAACCTACCCATTGATTTGCGTGTTTTTGCCATTGTGTTGTTTATTCATTGGCAGTTGTTGGATACATGGATAGTTGTATGAAACTCTTGAAGAATATGTAACAAAATCCTATTAGATAGGTATGTTAGGTGCCCTTAGTAAAATTCAATATCGACTAAATCCATACAATTCAATTTAACAAATTATATTTTAGTGAAATTATGTGTCACTATAGTTGTAGATAAAAAAATAGGCACCAAAGTAGGATATCACAACAATTTGTATTCCGCTACTCAAGTCAAAGTTACCGAATGTTCGTTGACTGACGGTAATAATAGTACAGATAACACGTGTAAGTTACGTATTAAAAGCGGTCAAGTGTAGGTCCAAGCTCAAAACTCATTGAGATAAAACATTGTCATCATATTAGTCATGGTGACGTGCTACCAATACTGCCGAGGAGTTTCAAGTAGAGCTTATAATAATATTTATGAATATAAAAGGCATTATGGTTTTACAAAACAAATCTACAAACGTCACCTAACTAGGTTCTTTGAATTGCTAAATAGATTTTCTCAATATCTAATGATGAACATATTTATGGATGTCTGTATATCGTAGCCAAAAAACACAGCAGATTGAATGAGCGATTGGACTCATAGTAAACTCATATTTAGAAAATGCTTTCAGACAGGTACGACGTACTCGTGAAATCTTGAACGTGATAATAATAAAATAATATCAAATGTGTAAGCACAAAAATGACTACCTATTCTAACAAATTTTGGTTAAGTTATGTACCGTAAACTGGGGTTACTTTGAACTTTGGGGTTACATTGATAAAAACTTCTTTTATTTTTTAATCGCGAATATCTTCCGTTACCAAACGCATATGTATATATTTTTTTTAAGTCTGGCAAGAACGATAGTTATCCTTATTGATTGTTTAGACACTTTAAATGAGTACGGTCGTTAGAAAAGCGTATAACGTGTTTATATTTACGTATACTTTTTGCTATTTTTCGTGTATAAAATAACTTCTAAACTAACAATAAGGGTAGTAAGGTAAACGGTTCTTAATCACAATTAACTTGTCACAAGTGTGCTTAGGTATATAAATATAACGTTTTTGGGGTCTTTAATTCAAACTAAGTACTTATAACAATTGTTTTTATTCCATGGGGTGTCTTTGATCACCTACATGGGGTCACATTGATCAGAATCTTACGTATAGTTGGTTATGGTATATCTATCCATTTGACTGTTTATTTTATAAGAGGATTGTTCTCTCTTCAATGTTTGATTTTTGTTTTTAATAAAGTTGAATACTGAAGTTTTTTTATTATATTTCGGGGTTACTTTGATCACAAATATTTGATCAAAATAACCCCAAAACGACGTAAATTGTTGTAACTTTTGATACTGTAAACGGATTTATTTATTTTCTTAAGAGAAATTACTCCTGTAAGGGTTTACATTCAATTACCCTGAAAAAAACATAAGGTATAAAAGTAACCCCAATAACAGTTTAACTTTGATCACAACGTTTTATTTTTCTATCTTCATACATTTTTAATCGTTTCAAATTTTTTTACCGAGAAAGATAACAAAAAGTTGATGTTACTATTTTATTTTTCGATTTTTTTACGCCTAATTTTAGAAAATATTAAAGTTTAAACTTTAAAATTGATCAATGTAACCCCAGTTTACGGTATTTCCGTGGAACAGCAAGTTTTTTTTTGTGTTTTATTTGGTTCTATGGTAAATGTCCTTCAATATTATAATTATATTAAATGTAGGTTTAATTATCACGTGTCTGCTTTCACCCTATATAATTTGTACCTACTCACAAATAAATTCCAACAATCCCAAATAGGAATTGTTAAATAATTTACTTTACTTATTATTGTTTCATGGACAATCAAACATAATTATTAGTACAGATTATTCAAAAACATCCAGCATCTGTTTAATGGTTAAAGTCATAAAATTATTATAAAAACGTATACAATGCTTTATAATAGCTCGAGAACATATGAGAAAACTACTTAGTCTCTTCTGTCTTTGTGCATAAAAGGGACCTCACGCGTACCTACCCAGGTCCCTAAGTAAACAATCCCAGCGAAAAAAGTTATTTATTGTTCCGGTCAGAGTTTAAAGGGAAAGAGAGTAATATAAAATTAAATCCTACAGGAACAAGATCTTGTAACAACATCTAGTTTTAGTCTTAAAGCAGTCATTGCAAAAAAAGGTACGAATTATGGCTATGTATATGTGATGATGCTAATTAAGTATATCGTCAGTTGAAAATGAAACAATCTAAACAAATATCGGCAATTGTTGTCTTTGACACATATCGTGAAACACTTTCGTATATTTATATTTATGTTTCTAATCAATAGTATTAATTTTAACAATAAAACGTATGTGAATAGGTACCAGTTATAATATAAGGTTAAAGTTGGTGATAACGAAATGAGGAAGTGCGTGTTCATGAAATAATTAGGTAATGCAGATTTGTAGGTTAGTTTACGTTTTTTTCAACTTTAAAAGCATCAATTATCAATACAATAAGTGCATGTCGACGCTGTGTGATAATTTGGTACTGTATGATTCACAAAATATTTTAGCAATAAAACTAGCAATTTGACTAGTTCCTTAACATGTTTGATACAACGAGCAACACAATTGCATTACACCATTTACATCTCATTTGACTTTTCTGAAAGTTCGAGTGTCCTGCACAAAGTACAAATGGCTACCGGTCAAACACTAATGGGCAATTGTTTCCACGCGTGGACCGGACCCATTACCGTAAATCGGGCAATAGACTCAGAAACATAATGCGTAGGGTAAAATGACCAATCAGCGGGCTTCTACTTGTATAATTGAACTTAGAATGGACATCCATAATTTTACAGTAAATTATGTCTCAAATATAATTGTACGAGTAGTTATGAGGATTGAAAAGTTATTTTATTTAGAACTAATAACAAACAAAACTTGCCTAGAATGTGTCATGTGTTGTCATCTTTCTTGAAAAAAAATCGTCATTAAGAATCAAGTGAATTATTGAATACTTTCGTGAGACACCTACCTACATATAAATGTAATAAAACGGTAACTAAACTCACGTGTATTTACTTACTTACTATGCGCGACATGTTTTGGAAAGCCTAGGTCTCCATAAAATTATCAGGTACTGAATCCGTACTAAAGCGTCGCGCGTTTAATTATATTTATAAACGAATTACGAGTATGTCTTTAACGCGTAAAATTGGGATGAAATTTAATATTGTAATCTAATTACAAATAACACATACAAATGTATTTTACAGAAGCAATCAGATTACTAAGATTACTATTATAAGATGGAAAAAATCAGTTGGACAGAAAAGAAAAGCAATGAGGATGTTCTGAATATAGTCCGGGAAAAAGATCCTTGCTGGAAACTATTGAAAACAGGAGAGGAAGAATGTTGGGTCATCTCATACGACACGATGAATATATAAAAACTATTATAGAGGGAAAAATAGAAGGAAAAAGGAAAAGAGGAAGACCAAGGAGGACTTATATGGACCAAGTAAAAGAAAAGTTAAATGTTTCATCATATCAACAGGTCAAAGGAAAAGCTGAATGTAGAATAAGATGGAAATTACTCCACCGACAAGAGCCTAGCTCTTAAATTGGATGATGATGAATCAGATTACTATTTGCCCAAGTCTGCTGCAGCCATTCGTATGAATGAAGTGCTTCCATTCTATCTTCTCGTATTTTTAATGATTATCTTGGGTGATCTGTATGAAATTAGCATCATATTTTTTACCAAAATCTATGTGGCGTTACGAACAAGAAGCATGAGCTTGAATTATTATTGCATGATCTTTCTGATGCGATGCACTACGTATGTATTGGTGAACATTTTTTAAATACTATCTCTGCTCCCCTTTTTCAATTAACTGGATATAAGTTGGATACCTACAACACGAGATCAAAAAAAAAGGGCGGTGGAACATTAATTTTAGGACATGCAAATAGGAATTGTCAGGAACTATCCATCTGTAAGCAAATGTACAAAGATGAATATTTTGAAGTATGTGGTGTTAAAGACTGTGTTACTAATGTTAATATTATATGTTGCTATAGAAATCCAATTGATGCTAATTTTGAATTGTTTATTGACCAACTTGAGAAACTCTTGGAACACTTCGTCAGCAAAAAGTGTATAATATGCGGTGATTTTAATATCGACCTGCTAAAAATAGATTCAAAATCCACGCAGTTTTTGACCTTACTCTCGGCTTTTAACTTTAGACCTCTTATCTCCACGACTACTTTCATACGTAATGACTCACGGTCGTGTTTGGACAATATTTTAACGAACTTGTCTGAGGAATGTGTAGCCCATATTAATATTGACCATAATGGTTTAGCTGATGGTCATGCTGGTGTTCTCAGTACCTTCATCCTTGACCACATCTCTAAACCTGTTAGTGGCAAAGCAGTATGGAAAACTGTTAGGAAAATTGATGCTAATGGTAAACTTAAGTTTCGACATAATATTATGAGTAGCAACTGGGTAAATATAGGAGTGAACACTTTCATCAACCGGTTTAACAGAGTGTTTAAGGAAAGCTTTCATAAAAAGAAGATAAAATTGGCGTCACTAAATGGGCCTAGAATAAAATGGGTAACAAAAGGTATTAGAGTATCAAGTATGATGAAGCGCGTTCTTGTTACCCACAAGAGTACCATGACTGAATCGATACTAAGCTATAGTAAAAAGTATGTCACGCTTTTCAAAAGAGTAATTAGACACGCCAAAAGAATAGCAGTACAGGCACAAGTTGAGAAAGCTAAAGATTCGAGGAAAGAGATATGGAAGATCGTCCAGAGGCATCGCTCTAAAGTGGATATACAAACACAGAATAACCTGCTCCTGAAAATAGATATGGAAGATGGAACTAAAATAGTACTGGATAACCCTAAAGATGTATGTTCAATATTCTTAGATAAATTTACTCAAAGTAGTGGCACAAGTGATAACACAAAGGACGCACTTTTATTGCTACGGGCTCATGTCGTTCGAGTTCAGAATGACATGATACTTGAAGAGGTGTCAGTGAGCGAACTTAATCGTTTGGTAAAAAAATTAAAAGCTAAGACATCAAGTGGTTATGATGAGGTTCCATTAACTGTCATTAAAGAGAATATTGACATACTTGCTGAACCATTGACGTATTTTTTCAATGAATGTCTGAGGACTGGTACATTTCCTGACCAGTTCAAACTAGCAAAGGTTCTGCCCATTTATAAAAAGGGATCAAAAGTGGACCCAACCAATTACAGGCCAATATCTCTTCTTCCAACGCTGTCGAAGCTCCTCGAGAGACTCATGAAAGATAGACTTTTAAAACACTTCCATTTAAATAAAAATTTGAGTGAACGGCAGTACGGTTACCAAAAAAGCAAAGGTACTAGCGATGCTATAACCACACTTATCGACGACATAGCGCTCCAATTAAATAGGAAAATTAAAGTAGCAGGTCTGTTTTTAGACCTAAGTTCCGCCTTTGATATGGTTGACCACGGGCTCCTCCTTGCAAAGTTGGAGCACTATGGCGTAAGAGGGACAATGTTTAAGCTTTTTCAGTCGTACCTTGCAAACAGAAGACAGTTCGTCGAAATTAAATGGACACAAGAGTGTAGTGAAACTGTGCATCGATCAAAAATCGTCAAGTTGCGGCGTGGAGTTCCACAAGGATCTGTCCTTGGTCCAATTTTCTTTTTGATTTTTATCGACGATCTGATATCTTTTGTTACAGCATCGGTTCCAGGAACGCGACTTGTTGTGTTTGCTGATGACACTAATGCCATAGTATCGGCGGAAACGATTGTTGAGCTAAATGCTAGAGTCAATTTTGCCTTTGAAAGTCTAAGCCACTGGTTCAGCACCAACAATCTAAAGCTAAACTGCTCCAAGACCAATGTCCTACTGTTTAAGACTACTTCGAGAAACAAAGAGAGGCTTCAAATTGAGTCCAATGGTGTAGCAATTCAACAGGTTGATTCTGTTAAATTTCTCGGCGTCTGGATTGATGCATATTTGAATTGGAAAGATGAACTGTCTTCACTTGTAAAATCAATTAGCTCGGCCTGTTATGCAATTAGAAGCCTCAGAGAAGAAGTGGGGATACCTCAATTGAAAATGGTTTACTTTGCATTAGTGGAATCCAAGATACGATACAGCATAAAATTCTGGGGCAATAGTTACTGTTACAATATTCGATCCGCCTTTGTAGCCCAAAAGAGAGCCATAAGAACAATGGTTAGAATTCCTCAGACAACATCGTGCAGGACTTACTTTACTGAGTTAGGTATTCTCACAGTGCCCAGTTTATATGTTCTAGTAATTCTCAGTGATTTAATAAAGCATTTAAATTATATTGAAAGCTTAGAAGAGCGGGAGGAGCGTCTGGCAACTAGAAGAAAGGACCTACCACAGAAAATACGTAGCAAACTGAAAGTCGTCAGGCACTCTTCTGGTTTTCAGGCAATTGCTCTCTTTAACAGGCTACCGTCCGAGTTAAAGGAGATAATGAACTTAGGTGCATTTCAGGATAGGTTGAAGTCCTTATTGCTGAAGAAGTGTTTCTATAGCGTTGATGAGTTTTTCCATGATGGTAAAGATCAATAGTTAGGTATAGGTTAGGTTATTTACTTGTGTATTATTGTTTTGACATGGTGTAAATTCGTGTAATAGTGTATCAAATATATAATTATACAAATTTCTTTGACATATTAAAATATTATTGTAATCGTATTAATTAATTAGTTAATAATATGCTTCATAATTGTAATTTATAAAAAAGTGTGTAGGTATGTAATGTTCAGATACAATGTACATTGTTAATTGAATAAATAACTATGAACTATGAACTATGAACCCCATTTTGAGGAAAACTGTTCCAACTTCACGAAAACATTTTCAAAAGTGTATTATGATACTACATTAAAAGCTCAAGTTGAGTATTTAACGTGAACTCTATAAGCTCTTTTAGATAGCTATTATTTGTAATTGATTTGTTCATTAGTAGGGAAAACGATCATAAAAGTATTATATTTTTCTCAAACATGCAATGAAATATTGTTTTTATGTTCCCTATAGGCTGCGAAGTATGACGTTTCAGGTGCGACTAGGACAAGAGGTCGTTAATGGAATATAATACAATTCTTGAAGGCCTAGGCCAACAAAGTATTCTTTTTTTAATTCCATTCCACAGAAATTTGTGGCACGGGCATCATGACATTCTGCCAGTACGCAAAAAAAAACCTTGATGATTCATTGCATGTTTGAGAAAAGCTCTATATCGACCGGAAAAATAGGATTGCCCGCCTCAGACCTATCCGTCTATATGTCTTTGGCCGGCAACCCCTTTCGTACCGGCCTCTATCATCACATCATCAGCCTATAATAGTCCACTGCTGAACGTAGGCCTCTCCTGTTAACTATACGTATAGCAGCATTAGAAGGTAAATGCCTGTAATCGCCACGCTGGGCAAGCGGATTGGCGATCGCAGTAATGTGTCCACTGTGATGACGCTGCTGCCCATCATCAATTTTATATCAAAGAATGGTAAGTGACACTTCAATCCCTTAGTCGACTCTTACGACACCCGCGGGAGGAGTCGGGATGGTGACAAATGTATTTTTCTGCCGTCACCACACGGTCTCTATAGAAATGTACTATCCCACAAATTAATGTCAAGTCTCCCAATGGGTGTCTTACCTTAAATAGCTTGACGAGCAGTCCCATAATTCATTTAAATGCTCGTATTGATAGAAATCAGATGAAGTGATACCAGGTCGTCGACACTCGAAGTGTTGATTGACTGATAAATTATATTTACTTATTTAAATAGGGAAGATAAAATCGGGTTTGGATGAATGTTAATGCGGTAATAGCCTACTATTAAAATTGTTACTTTTGAATGAGCTAGCAATTGTTCAATTGATTGGTCATAATAATACATGTAGTTTGTAGAGATAGTAGATAATCAATGTATTTTCTCCTCCATCCTTGTTAAGCAAAAAAGGTTACAACATGTTGTAACTATCATTTTGAAGATAGAAATACATTTTTTGGGATAACATATTCTTGAGTTCTCCGCCCATAATAGTAAAACTATGATTTTGCGTAAATAGTAATAATAGTTAGGTTGGTTTTTAATTGTAATTTCGTGTAAACTTATGTTATAATAAAAAAATAATATGATTTCTCAGATTAAATTTCTATTAAAAATATTAACTTGGTACCTACATAAAATTAACCTCTAATCCAGTCTGGTTTGGTCGTTAGGATGATAAAATCATCTTGGGTTGATGTTCACCGCATTAATACGAACACATATATTATTTAGCGGAAACCAAGGACCGATCAATTACTTCGCTCGCATCGCAAGAATAAATCGATTTTATACGTACATTTTTATTAAAAGGATCCATAGGATCAGTCAGATTTGCTTTGTCAAGTAAGATTTGCCGTGTCAACGTTGCTCAGCCATCTAAAAGCAAACCAGTAAAAAAATCTTTGTGTATTTAGTAAGCCTACGTTCAGTAATGTACCTAGCGGAAAATGAGGGTGACGAATAAAAGCATTTAAGGACTTAATTATTAGCTTAATTTGCAAATTTAGTATGTACATCCACCCTTAAAATTGATTGTCTGTAGTTTAGTAATTCTTCTTTGGTGGGTAGTTTTGTACTTATCTTTCTTATTTTGATGGAGGTAGATCTATCAAATTTCCTCCATTGTCAGTCATCCGCAGACCACGAACCCTGTAAAGTGTTCGAAACGTCGGAAGGAAGTTAAAATTAGTTAATATACGCGAGTTTATCCGTTTTCATAGTTTTATTTCATGACTAAATTAACACAAAATATCAAACTTTACTTTAGGGATTGAAGTGTCACTGACCATTATTTGATTTGATTGATGACGGGCAGCAGCGTCATCATAGTGGACACATTACTGCGATCGCCAAGCCGCTCGCAGCAGTGGACTGAGATAGGCTGATGATGATGTCATCAAACTTTACAATACGAGTAATATCAAACCAGAATTTCATATAAAAAATAACAAAATGAACATCTTGAGCTTAAGCTTAAGTGACCGCCTAATCAAATGTTATAGAAATAGGTAGGTATAATATAAGAGCTGACATAATCATTCACATTATTGGTAATCATACCGAAACGGGAAATACATAGTGTAAATTACACAACCGAGCAACGAATCTTAATGGTGGTAACTATAGGTCCATAGTAAAGAAATTATTGATTTTTATTGGCTAGCTCCTCATATTTAGGCGCTCTGTTACTCCGTCATGATGACATTTGCAAGAGCATGATTATTTGCGGAAAACCTAAAAAACGTTTGTTGATTTATGTTTATTTAGGATGTCTAAAATTTCTACGTATCATAAAGATGCATTAATGCTAGACAACGCAATTTAGTGTCAGCATAAAAACCTTGCGATTAAGGGCAATTACCTCCTAATGCGTTCATACGCATAGTTAATAGGAGAGGCCTACGTCCAGCAGTGGACTATCATAGGCTGATGATGTATGTATGTATGTATAAAAATCTACGCTGCATTACGGCCACAACCTTACATCCGTCAAATGTATCGAAATCATCCCGTGTGGTCAAGCAGATGTGACAAGGTTTCACGCGCTTCTTGATATGGTAATTCTCATTATAGCGGAAAAAGACTATTAAAATATAAGGTCAATCATTTACAAGTGAGTTGATAAAGTTGATATGTCTATCGGGTGTGGCAAGTTCCATTCCAATTATATTTTTACGAGTTTAACAAGTTTGTCATGAATAAAGTGATCCAAATTAAGCGGACTAGCCGACCCATCTATTTCGATCTATCGCGTCTCAGTTGTATCTATAAGTTTACGTTCTTAAAGTTCCATACGAAACTAGTAAGCAGTATTAAGTAGTTTTTGACTATAATAAGTATTTTGTAGGAAACTAATCTATATTTGCGAATGGTCATAATACATGGTTCAATAACTAGCATATTA
This sequence comes from Thaumatotibia leucotreta, assembly GCA_025490895.1. Lineage (NCBI taxonomy): Eukaryota > Metazoa > Arthropoda > Insecta > Lepidoptera > Tortricidae > Thaumatotibia > Thaumatotibia leucotreta. The sequence continues at coordinate 28,288 of JALPQI010002670.1, forward strand.
TGCTAGTTATCGAACCAATTTTCATAATGTAATTCTGACGTCAAATTACGAATTCGATTTCGGGTGACACCGTTGCCATCATAGAAAACGTTACACGTGTTGCTTCTCTCTTGCACTCGTAAATTCGTTGGTAAGTGTGACAGGGAGGCAACACATCGATCATGATTCGCGATAGACCCTCTGGGGGGTTACCACGATCTCTTAAATGCAATTCAATAGGTTCCGCTTGTCAGTTTTTGACAGTTACTCTACGTGACACATTGCAATTCAGATTAAAGGTCTCTGCCCGTATATCAACTGTGCATTTTCTATTGGACCTGTCATATACTTCTGCTTATTGTAATCGCCTGTCAATTTTTTTAGGGTTCCGTAGCCAAAATGGCAAAACGGAACCCTTATAGATTCGTCATGTCCGTCTGTCCGTCTGTCCGTCTGTCCGTCTGTCACAGCCGATTTACTTGGAAACTATAAATGCTACAGTAACGAAATTTGGTAAGGATATGTGTTGTATAAACCGCTACAGGATTATGATACTAAATTGTAAAAAAAACCATTGGGGTGGGGGCCCTCCATACATGTAACTGAGGGATACAACATTTTTTTTAGTTGTATATAAGCGTGTGGGGTATAATAGAAAGGTCTTTGAAAATGATATGAAGGTTTATAAATCTCATTTTTATTTAAGCAAACCGTTTTCGAGATATCAGCTCTCAAAGTCTGAAAAATGTGTCCCCCCCCTCTATTTTTTAAACTACGCGATATAAAATTCTAAAAAAAATATATGTTACCCACATTAATAAACTCTATCAACGATTTTTGGTTTGATTAAATTATCTTCTATAGTTTTTGAGGTAGGTTGATTTAACTGTATTTTTTAATAATAACTTGATAATGGTACGGAACCCTTCGCGCGCGAGTCCAACTCGCACTTGGCCGGTTTTTTTAAGATATACAATAAATTAACTTTATCCTATAAATTTTTCAAACTTGCAGAAACAGGTTTTGAAACCCAATTTACTTAACAGTTCAAAAAATAAAGGGGCTAATGACGTGCAGGGCTGACGCCTGCCAGGTCATGGCTATTGCTCTTAGAATGTCATAAATCGTAAGTACACAAATTTCTAACCTTACAGGGAGACCGTTACTCCCAGGGTTCACTGGCTCTCCAGCTATAAGCTAGGTACCTGTACAATACCCTCCTACCGCCCAGACAATAAAATTCGCCAGTGAATTTTGAATTAATAGTGTAGGACATGGAATAGATTTTCTTTTGTTTATGAAGACCCTTTAAATAGGTCTCTGGGCGGCAGGAGGTTAAAGCCCAGCCCCATTTGTTATAAAAAACTACGGTCAAGTAAACGTGTCACTAGGTCCACAAAATGTAAAAAACTGTTGCAACCGAAGGTTAAAAATTATTATGGGCGAAGAACAAAAGAATATTGGATTCCCAAAATTTATAATGAATACCCTCTTTTGCTTGATAAACCAAAATTGAGTATAGGTAGTTTGAAATCGAAATTTAAAAAGATATTGCTAGAAAATAACGAAACTACCTAAACCTAATGTACAGTCACCTGGGCGACTGTGAGCCCTGTCGCAACACGATAGGGCTCACAATCGGCCGGTTGAGCGTAATGTTGAGTGCATGGCTGTGAGTAATCCTTGTCGCCGGTATCCACCGCTATCATTTATGTCTAATAAGCATGTTTACTTTGTTTACATTATAAGAATAGTGAGCGCATCGCCAACAAACTGTTTCGCAGTTTGGCGAAATTATTGTTTAAGATATCATGTAAGTGTTCAATTGTTTTTCAATAAAAAAAAAAAAAAAAAAAAAAAAAAAAAAAAAAATTTACACCATACCACAACATGCACGCTTTCGTTACTTTTCTGACTACCGACATGTAATGAATTCAATCGATGATCATTATCAAATACAGCAGTGTAACAAAGTTCGAATTCTAGTTCTGACACCGTTCAAACAGCCCTTAAGTATTTCATGGATGGAACAATAAAGTACATATTATTTTTAAGAAACTGGTTTTTTAACTTATTTCGCTTTTTCCGATAATTCGATAGCTCTAGGTAAAATTGCCTCAGATTTAGCACAACAGTGAATTAAGTTTAAAAAAACCGGCCAAGTGCGAGTTGGACTCGCGCGCGAAGGGTTCCGTACCATTATCAATTTATTATTAAAAAATACAGTTAAATCAAACTACCTCAAAAACTATAGGAGATAATTTAATCAAATCAAAAATCGTTGCTAGAATTTATTAATGTGCATAGCATATATTTTTTTTAGAATTTTATATCGCGTAGTTTAAAAAATAGAGGGGGGGGGGGACACATTTTTCAGACTTTGAGTGCTGATACCTCGAAAACGATTTGCTTAAATAAAAATGTGATTTATAAACCTTCATATCATTTTCAAATACCTTTCTATTGATACCCCACACGCTTATATACAAATAATTTTTTTTTTTCTATACCTCAGTTACATGTATGGAGGGCCCCCACCCCAATGGTTTTTTTTACAATTTAGTATCATAATCCTGTAGCGGTTTATACAACACATATCCTTACCAAATTTCATTACTGTAGCATTTATAGTTTCCGAGTAAATCGGCTGTGACAGACGGACAGACGGACAGACGGACATGACGAATCTATAAGGGTTCCATTTTTGCCATTTTGGCTACGGAACCCTAAAAATGACTTCTTGCATAAATGCTTGTTGAGTCAGATTTAAGTTCCTTTTCTTCTCATTAATTATTATTATTATTTATTATTATTATTTATTCAAACAAAAAATATACAGTATGACAGTATAAACTAAAGCACTGTACATTTTAAATTACACGATATTAGATACTTCATTACAATATACCACTATCATCCATTACCTCGCAGTACTTCAGACATACGCTACACACATTTGCCCATCGGCTTGCGAACAGATCACATTCAGGTGCCCATGACAGAAGCGCGTTCAAAAACCTTAGAGCTCGAATAAGAGGAGATCTTTGGCGAGCCACAGTACGCGATGTTGGAATCGCAAGAAGGATATGGTTTCTAGGCCTAAGATCTTGCTTAGGCAGAAAAGGTATAGACAGCCGCACTACCTGTGCCACTAGCTCAGGGCAGTCGGAATCTCCACGTAAAATTCTACAAGCTACTACCAAAAGATTGTAGTCACGCCTCACTTGCAAAGAGTTGAATCCTAGGCATCCTAACAAGAATTTAGTAGGGTATAAAAACGGGTAGTGTTTGTAAACTCTTTTGTACAGGAACCTTAGGAATGCTTTTTGTACTTTTTCTAGCAACAAAGCATACGTGCTCTCAGTGGGACTCCAAATTATACTGGCAGTTTCTAGCTTACTCCGAACAAGGGCCGTGTACAGTAATTTAATTGCCTTTGGATTGGTAAAGTCACGGGCATTCCTTACGATGAATCCCAGCCTCTTAAAACAGTTGGTAGCTAGGGCTTCAATGTGATCACGAAAAGTTAGTTTGGCATCAAAGAGGACACCGAGGTCTATTAATGACATCACCTCATTCATTAACAATAAGATCATACACATTATAGCCCAATAAATTATCCAATAAATCACTCACAAAAGGCTACCGTATGGCATAGTCATCAACACTACACATGCTGGGATAGGTCAAGTTCACATACTCTCCCATTACTCTTTCAAGCGTGCCATAAATTATATTAAGGGATAAGTGTTTATTTTCTTATTATACTCATTAAAACAACGGCTGTGTCTAGTAAAAATGCCTAGTCACTTACAACCTTCTCCAATATGGATTCATGTACAGCATTACTCCCATAAAAGGGCTTATAAGTCAGGTTATTCTTATGAAATGAAGCCATTATGACTGATAGAATAGAGTAAGAGATTTTAAGTGTTCATTTTATTGAGTATCATAGTGCGGAGCATAAATCGGACACTTGAAATAAGATTGTGCTTTTCCTTTGCTCGATATTGTGACATTAACTTAGCCCTATGCCAATAATATATTATGCTTACTTTGAATGCTTTATCATTAATAAAAAAACCTCCAAGTGCAAACAGGATACATTTAGCTACACTAATATTTATCACTGTAATAAAATGACCTAATAATATCGGTAGAACTAATAAGCAATCCCTTCATGTCAACAGGAGTTTTTTTAGTAAAATACTATTTTAAACCATGTTATAAATATTACACAATAAATGTTCTGCAAATGCAGAGTTCAATACTTAATCTGTACACATATTATCACGCACCTACTCCAATTTATACGCATCTAAATAACAATATACTATCCGAAAAAGAATCTCATCAAAGAATTTAATTGCATCATTATTTTTATTCAAAATACTGTAGCAATAATTTAAAAAAAATTATTGAAAAATAGGAATCAAACAATTCCTACAAAATTTGTCACTTAAAATAAACACAGGCGACAAGTTGCAACAGTTAAACACTCCATAACACAAGCGTTAACGAAAGGGGTACGTACGAAAATAAACGATAGTAAAACTATTAATAATCTGTGCCGTTCAAAACACAAAAATCTCAGTAGAAAGAGATTAGGCGTCCTCATGTTAAGAATATACTTATGTCCTTATTCCATGTTTGCTCTTACAATTTGTCAAAGAGCACATAATTTTGTCGTTGCATCTACATTTTATGAGGGAAAGTAGGTGCAAGTTGAAAGCTGTAGCGACAAAATTAAATGTCAGTAAATTAAAACACATTGTCTATTGTTGTCAGAATGTACTAACTAGCATGGCATTCAATTTGGTTAGAGTGTTCAATTTAGAGGCAGAAATTTCACACAAAGGTGCTCCAACGGAATTCAGGAAAATGTAAATCCATCAAATTACTTCAATCACTATGGGACACTGAAATACAACATTTTGTAACTACTGAGTGTTGCAAGTTTGTCATAACTCATGTCTCTAGTTTAAATAAAAAATAAAGGTTGCTTAATAGACTACATTCATGAAGAATTTTAATCAATCTTATAAATATTTACTAATTAATTACTGAAATAGCTCTTAAAGTCAATATATACTCGTACTTCAAATTTAAATATAAAGCCATAGAAAGAGATTAGTTCCCGTCTCTTTTATGGATAATATAATAATGTGTACCTATTGCAAAAGCTATGAATAACTAAGCATAATTTTTGAACGGTCTTATAATTGCAGTAAAGAAGCGTCTCCTCGCGTTGAATACGCAAACTGACTCTATTTCTAAAGGACGTAACGTAACTGTTATAGTGGTGATCTGTCTAAGGGCCGCATAAAAGTACTAGTATAACCCCAGGCAGTGGGTGTCAATTTTCGATGCCGCCGCGCCACTACAAGTCCGCGTTGATCGAAATTGGTCTGGATCAGTGGCAAGTATTTGCGCTGCGCTTCGAAGCGGACATACTTGCACGTGCTTTTGTTTATGTTAGAAAAATCCAAAATGAGACTTATTTTTATTTTGTTGAACTGTGCAATCAAGAGTATTATATGTATATTTATGCTTAATTAATGCATCGAATACATTTTATTAAAATTCTTATTACAGGTAATTATTAGATTATTACTAATATCAGGAACTTAATATTAAACGGGAATTGGCCCGGTAGCACGCGATACACAACCTACGATACACAACAGTGGATTTAGCCTTGACATTTCTGCTCTTGTTGATTCTAGGACCCAGGGCCCATCTTAATATGAAGACTATGCCGCCAAAAGCGCGTCGCTTGGGCCTCCGCACCCGTGCATATACAATATACACTTCAGCACAGGCTGCGTGCGCGCTTGATTTATCAACGCGCTGCTCTTGAAATTGACCGCGTCGAGTCTAAAGCTTTATCATTTGTGTTTGCGTCTGTACATAATGAAAAACTGTGTGTAGTTTCCGGATATCGATACCTAATAATATATGTTTAATCGATACATAATAAGAAATCAAAATCTCGTGTATAGTATAATGCCTAGGTATATTAGTGATATCTCGAAATTATATTCCTAGAGGTGACTGTTAGTTAGAAATTTCCTATTTTAAAGTAACAAAAATGTCATATGAATTACCGATCATACAACATGAATTACCAATAACACAGTATTTTAACACCTAGTGGTAATAAATACTAGTACGTTTCTACTAACAATTATTAACACTTGTTCAAAACCTATTATGGTAATATTTGTTACAATCACGACGAAAATGTCTTACTCTTATAGTTTTGGCATGATAGATAGAGCACATTGCTATGATTTAATGTGATTAAAAGTAATAATTACAAACTATTCGATTAATTCTTATTGAATATTTTGATTCATGACATTTGAAAATATCCTCAGGCAACGGAAGGCTTTGCAATATATTTTTCGCATCATCAATTTCAATTTTCGCGAAACCTGTTATATGGTTCATAATTCATAATAGCTTTAAGAGTATGATGCCTGTTTAGGGCAATGACCTATAGGTATAACGATTTTAAATTCTAAAAGGTACATAATTATACTCGTATTTATGTATATCACCTAGTTCTGTAGTCTCTTATAAGTAATGGTTTTAAATATCATATTTAGAACATAAATTGTTAATCAATAGACTGCATATAAAATAGTGCATAATACTCGAATTTTTCTAGATTTTTTTATTTATTAGGTAGGTCTTATCGTAACGTCTCTGTAAGATATTGCGAATTGATCAAATCGATACACATTCAAAAAATAATTGTAAAATATACAAAATATGAAACGAAAAAAAAAAACATGTCCGTTAACTCCGTTAGATTAAGACATTTCCAAAGTGGGCAGTGTGGGTAATCGATTCGTTCTTCTTTTACATAATAGCTACTCATATTTCTAGATACATACATATAATTTAAAAGAAGTGGGCCTCACAAATATAAGATGTCATATATCGAAGGAAAAATACCGAGTTGACCTATATCGTTGGTAGTAGTGTTAACTACTACTTAAAAACTGAAATCATAAATATTTAATAATTTGTGTGGATCCACAAAAATGAGATGGGCCTTAATTATTATTTCATAAATCCCCTAAGATAGACTTTGCATTGTGTCAAAAAAAACACTAAATTTCATCAATATTCATCTATTATATAAATATTGCGATTAATTATGCGAAGATTACTAGTCCAAAGATGGGCAAAATGTAATCTGATTACCCATGTCAATTACATTTGTTTGTGTACTTTGTAATTTACATTACAAAGTACACATAAAATGTAATCGGAAGGAGTAACCGCATTACTTTTGCCCAACTCTGATTCCTTTCTATAATTGATACATAAGCAAACCTACAATATAAATCACATCACAGTTTAATCTTGTTTTTTCATTGTTTTTGCTTTAAAAACAAACCTTTATACAAAGATAAAAGATTATATCATAAAAGTTTAAACTAAAGATCAGTTACATCTTAAAGATGTATTTAAAAACACCCTTACCTGCCAGTAACACCTCACAAAAATAAACAATCATCACAAACACACAATCACAAAAATCACCACACAGTTAATCGTTAAAGCACATCACAAATAGTTTTAAAACAGCAATATTGTTACATCACTAAAAGTTCTGAAAATCGATATTGATCGGGAAATCGATGGCATCGATCCTCGCCGTCGATGCGTGCTGACGGGGGGCGAGTGTGGCCTGCACTGTGCGCGCGCGCAGTGCTTATTGAACTTGGCAATACAGAGCTTTGCATGGACTTAGAGATTAGAATTAGGGATGCGCCCAATTTTAAAGTCTGTATTTTTTTATTGAATAGTGATATATTAGGTAGCTTGTAATTTAATGTCCTCTTTAAGTTATAGTCTTTACCATTCTTTACTTAATGTTTAAATTAAATATCAGTAGGTAATCAATCTTGGTAGTATTTTATTTGTAAAATAGAGTTAAAGTTTGTTTTAAATAGAGGTAAAGCTTGTACTTGCATATTTACTTAAATATTTTAATATGTTGCTTGACATAGTTTAAAAAATAAATCACAAATGCAACAACATTGTGTACCATGCCAAAGTTATCCTGACTTTAAAAACATTGATTATCGATCAAATGACTGCAAATATCTTGATCCTAATTACCTGCCAGAGAATGCCACCACTCTGAAGAATTCAATGCAAAGAGCTACGGAGAGTCCACTGTTTTTCAAGCCAAGTAAAATAACAAATTAAAACTAACAGTTCTATTCCATATTTGTCAGCCTATGTAGCCTAGTTGGTACTGACCCTGCCTACGAAGTTGGAGGTTCCGGGTTCGAATCCCGGCGAGGGCATTCTTTGTGTAATTATTTATCACAAAAGTTTGTTCTTTGGTTGTGGCTGTCTATGTATTTAAGTATCTATGTATCTATCTATTATATATATCGTCGCTTGGTACCACATCACAAGCCTTAATTGAGCTTACCGTGGGACTAGGTAAATTTGTGTAAGATGTCCCAAGATATTTATTTTATTTATTTATTTATATTTAACTTGCGTCCAGTCCAGTCTCTCTATATTGGCTCTTTGCAATAGTTTACGACATAGACAGGTAAGTAGGTAATATTAGAATCAATGAAACTGTAACTGTTATATTTTATATGAAACAAATGTGTGGTATGGGTTGGAAAATGAATATAACCGCGAAAGTGTTAACATTATTAGATACTACATTTTACGACTGGCGCCAGAGCAAAGCTTGTATGAGTATCTAAATTTTACTACGTGAATAATCAAAATGAACTTGCATATTTATAGCAAACACGGAAATAGCAATAAACTCGAAGTAACGTGAGATTTTGCAATTTTTATGGCATTCATTATTTCACGCAGTATAACTATAATTCATGCTCCTGTAAACCACAACGTGGGTATTAAATTCATATTTACTTCCTCAAAACTAACCTCAGGAACAAATAACAACACTGAGTTTTACAAGGACTACATTAAGACAATCGTTCCTGTGTATCTTAAGATACTAACAATAAAGCCTATTTTGGGTAGAGTTGTGTGTATATTTACCGTGGTACTTTTGGGTATTGTTTCATCCCTACCTGCGCATGAGTCGTAATTGCGCTCATTGTTGTCTTTTGCTTTACAAATGGGTTGAGTTTGTTAAGGGTTCCGTAACTAATATTACAATGAAAAGGTTTGCTAACGCTTTCAAATACCGTTGGATAGAGATAAAAATGATAAAAATTCTTAAAAGTGTTTTTTAAATTACAAACAGTGTTTTATTTATTTTATTTTATTTATTAAGGTCTACCAACAGCTATTACATCATTTGCGTGTATAATTAATTACATACTAACAAAACATTAGTGTTAATGGGGAAGGTAGTCGTTAATAACAAACGAATTGTATTTGTAATACGGGAAGACGACAAATCGCTTGTTTTATATCCGCGGAAAGTCAAATTGTTGTAATACTTTGAAACCTTAATAGGTATTTCAATATCACACAATTGCTTTTGATATATCGCTATTTAATTTAATCACCTTTGCACCAGAAGCGTTAAGGAGCGGGTATTTATTGACTGCGGGTATTTTTACGAATTTGTTTAGATATAGTATTTTTTTATTTGAGGATGTAAATTATTATTTATTTTAATATTATTATTGTTCTGTTAATATTTGTTCCAATTGAATTGAATTTATTTACATGTCAATATAACATAAGAACAAAGTCGCTATAAAAATTCCTGTACAGTCAACTACAAAGAGATGTATCCACGTTAGTCTTAAGGTGCGTGTAGACCGAAAGAGCATTCGCTGTTCTAGCGCCCGTTCTAAGAAATCAACCAATCACGTTTTGCGTGCCGATCGAATTTCGTAGAGTGGGAGGTTAGAACAGCGAATGCTCTTTTAGTTTAACCGCACCCTTACAAAATGAAGTAAATTTTAATTTGCCATAATGAATTACCCTTGGTTAGTGACATTTCTAGTAGCAATCAAACCTTACAATATCATCGACTCGTTTAATATGCAACAATAATGTATCCCACTATGTTTCCTCTTAATTTATACTTACAAACCTCTTTTATTATCTACCTTTATGTATTGACAAATGTAGGTAAACTCCTAATGTTACAAAGAAATGTAACCAATAAGTTTAAATTCAGAATATAATCCAAACAAAACATTTTCAAATTTGGAAACAAAAAGTCTTCTTTACGTCATTTGAATACTTCAGTACTATAGAGGCGATAACTTCTGCGAAAATTGTGTTCGTTCAATGCCCGACCGATTGCAGCATTTGCAGCCGGTAATTAATGCTGAGGGTAGTTATACAAGATATTGAGTCTTTGAAGACATTATTTAATGTATTTTTTTTTGTTAAATTAAGGATTAGATTTTTTTGTTGATTTGATTATTTAAGAAAAATGTTGGTATAAATAAATATCTTCTTCTTGCAAACTTTTCCTTGATTTTTAATTCTGTAATTAGTTCGTTGAATGCAGTTTTTGCAATCCAAATGGCAAACGTATTTTCCTAGCTAGCGTCGGCATCTACTGCTGAACAGCAGCAAAGGAACATTCTCTGTCACTCCAATTAGGGTATAATAAGAGTGACCGTGACAAGTTCTTTCGATTTGATGATTTCGGATTTCGCGGTAGCGGTCCTGAGGGCCTATTGCAAGCCACGAACGAAGTTTTGCCTCTTTATCACACTTACGTTCGACATTGCAAGTGTGAAAGAGAGGCAAACATCGTTCGTGGTTCGCAATAGGTCCTCTGGTTATAACTTATATTATAAAGAATATTTGATCCATATGCGACAAAGATTGCTTTGACGTCTGACTGACTGACAACTCACGAAAGCAGTGCAGACTTGTCACTGCATACATCTATCTCAGATTAAGGCAAACTATTCAAAATGGATACAAAATTGATTCCAATATGACTTATATTTGTAATAACATATTGTTAGGTAATAAATGAAGGTTGCAGGAGTACATTCATGTGAAGTTTGGTTGGATACATAATAATTGCACTTAAAACGAATCGATAATAGTGTAAGATTTGGTGAATACTGAAAATGTCACGAAGCAAAGGTAAATAATTTTTGCATACTAAAAGTTCCTTCATTTTGTAAGACTAACGTGGATACATCTCTTTGTAGTTGACTGTAGGTACATAATGTACTGTAATAATCCAAGGAGGAAATTGAGGAAATGTCTTAGATATATGGAATGGAGTGTCAGGCCAATCAGTATTTTCACTTAAGGGTTAAAAAAACGGTTTTAGCATAATGACAGAGAAACCCTAAAATAAAGGTCGTTATCAGTAACACGTGGGGAGGATTATGGCGGGAAGGATTTTAGTTCAGATGCTTACCTTCACGGATTCTAAAGGCGAGGCATAAATATATATACAATTTTAGACCTTATGCCCCAGACATAAGTAAAAAACTGTATACATATTTTTTCCCTCGACTGTAAAGTAAAGTATCTAAGTCAGTGGTCGATAATAATATTACAATGGATGAATGGAGTTACCTGCTAAACTACATGCCTGCTTTTTAGGGCTCTATAATAAACTAGGAATCCTTATAGTTTTGCTATGACCATCGTCTGTCTGTCTGTCTATCCGAACTAGTCCGAAGCATAGCTCAGTGACCATTACTACTATTACTGTACTACTAATACTTACTTAATAACTAATACTTTCTGATACTTTCTAATACTTTCTGTGTACTAGAAATATGCAATTTGGTATATATATAGGTATACCATATTAATCAAGCTAGTGGTAGAATATATCAAATACGTGTTGATACCTCCCCTACACGTAAAGTTGATTATGTATTTTAAATGAAATCTTATAGCATGTGGTATCGTTGAATAGGTATTTTAAAATTAATAAGAGTACCATTTTTTTTCTATTGTCTATATTTTTATTTTTAAAATATGTGTCTCCTCTACCTTTTGATTCAAGGACCCGAAAAATATGGAAAAAAACATTATATGTAATACTTTAAAGGAATACATAAAAATTTTAACATAATATGCCCAGTCAATTTTGACCAACTACCAACAGAATTCTACACTGAGCATGACCCGACATGCTCTTGGCTGTTTTTTTCGGTGATGTGCAGTGATGTTTATGTCGTATTCCTTGTTTCATTATTTTAATACGTTCATTACTCCATTCTCTCGCTGCTCCTGCACCGCTCATCTTATGACAATGAAGTGCAAATAATATATTTATATAAGTGATTTAAACTTTCACGTTTATCACTCATATTTTAAAGACAAACGGGTCTTAATCGCGTAAACTTACGTTTAATTATATCCTGACGTTTCGGGCATTTCTAAGAATGAATTTTTGACAGTTTAATGAACCTTATGTCTATGAAGTTAAGGCTGTCGAAAACGTGGTGAGTCTTAACCATATTATTTTGTACATTCTAGACATCAAAATAAACAAAAATGATTATGGGACCTAAAATAATAATAATAATATATAATAATATAAATAATGTCCAATACCACCAAAAACATTTTTTTTTCGTTTTTTTAAATACTTTTTAACATTTCCAGTACTTTTTATCAAAACAACAATTTGTCAAAATTATTTATTTAAAAAATTTTTTTAGGGTTAGGTTATTTCGTCAAGTCTATTCTTATTTTTTGATCGCCAGGCAAAGAATCCAGGATGTTTTAAGTAACATTAAAGACTCTAAATATGGTCAGGAAATCAGCATTAAAATCTTTTGAAATGCTCGCGAGGTCCCTGTATAACTGTCAAAAGTTTATTCTTTGAAATCACAGCCTATAGGGGCTATAACTATAAGTATCAAAATGCTGGACTTTCTGGAATCCCTTAACTTTCGAACATGATCGTGACACACCTGTCAAACTAAATAAGAAATACTCATTTGCGATAATATTTACATCACCCGCAAGATTATTTCGTTACCTTACTGGGTACATTAGTGAACAGGAGATTTATCGGGTACTAGACGTTAAGAGACGCAACAATGTAACAAATACTAAGCACGTAGCTAGTTAGGTACATAAGCGTAAACTTTTACAACAGTGTTCTCTGCCTCATAGCATTTTATCTTTCGGAATATCTCACGTTTTTAATGCAAATTTTACATAACATATATGATATGATTGATTATGGGCAGCAGCATCATCATATTCGACACACTACCGCAATCGCCACCCTGCTGGCTCGTGGCCTGTGGCAGAGTGGCGATAAAGGGCATTTACCCCCTAATGAATAGTCTTTATTTCAGAGCGAGGCTCCATAAAGTGTTAGTTATATACTTCAATCTAAAATTATAATTATAATGCGTCTATGCTGCAAAGGGAATAGGAAAAGCGTTTGTCCAGCAGTGATCTATGTAATATAGGCAAATGATACATTATGTGAACTACTGGATACTGGAGCATAGGTTCAGAGCATTCTGAACGAGTGAAACTTTCGGATCAACGAACAAAGGACACAACAGCCCACAGAAAACACGCCTATGTGAAACATAAAAATAGCCCCAATTCATACGAATTCGTCAGACAAGTCAAATAAATGAAATCAGAACATTAGGAAACGGGTCGTATTACGGTTGTGTAACATTGTCGGTGCATATACTATACTACTATATTTAGCTTACTGTCTAAATATAGTGTAACGACAGGTGCAATGCGGACAAGATAACTGTTGAATGAAATTTAAACTGCATGGAAAAATTGGCCATTGAAGAGTTTGAACACACACATTGAAGCATATTATTTTGTATACATAAAAGCTGTGTTGCGGAGGTCAGCGCTTTGAAAAGTTGGCTTTTCTAATCGAGTTTTATAATTTATTTCTTTTTTTATAAGAAAATGCTAAATTTACAAAAAAAAGCCTTAACCTAAAATATCATAAAACTAGCTAAGACTAACAACATAACCTAAAAAACTTAAGCCTAGCAACACTGTTAAATTATATTCTATTACGATACGCATTGCCGTAAAAATCACGATTTGGCTCCAAAAGTCACGCGTTTCAGTTGTTCTTGATAAATCGATTTTAGCAAAAAAAAAAAAAAAACAGGTCAAGAGCGTGTCGGACCACGCTCAGTGCAGGGTTCCGTAGTTTTTTACTGAACCTTCTAAACCGATCAAGTTGAAAATAATTTTCCTTGAAAGTATTTATGTAGCTGAACTTTCATCACTTTCATGATTTATTTCATAATTTTTGGACTTTGGCTATATTTTTTAGCATATCTTCGACTGATCGTGGAAGCTTTAAACAAGCTTTTGAAGCTACCAGGTGTATTTAAAGATGGCAGCTGCATTTGACACTTGTCAGTGTCATAGTGTCATTGATAATGACAACGATGACAACTTTGACAAGAGACAATTCTCTATGTGTGTATTGGGTGCGTTCCAAAATCATAAATTACAAATATTTTATTTCAAAATTGACTTCTGTAAAAAAAATCACGACAATTTCTTAATAGGGTAAAAAGTCACGAAAATTCCCTTAAAATCACAAGTCACGCGCTTGTCACGCGGGAGGGTCAAAAGTCACGCAGATCGTGACTTTCGTGACCATCTGGCAACGCTGTGTGCAAGCGATGTGCCATCTACTATGCCATTTCCGACGTTACAACGTCCACGCCACGTACACGCACACGCGCACGCGACAGAGATGTCATGACGTAGGCTCTCCGAAACATAGATGTCACACATTTCATTAATTCAATTCGTGCCAGCTCTTATGAAACGAGCTGTACGAGTATATACTTGTTGGTAGGTACATTCTTAATTCCAACATGGCGCTTATTTGCCTAATACTCAATCATGGCAACTTGATGCCATAATTCTTACATTTGTGACATACTAAATATTAATATTTAAAGAACCATGTATTTCTGTTTGTAAATATGATTATTATGAATATTGGCTCAGGACCGAGATGAGTGGCGTACTAGAAGAGAGGCCTATGTTTAGCAGTGGGCGATAAATGGCTGAAATGATGATGATGATTACTTCAAATTAACTTGTTAGCTACCTTTTACGTCTAGTGTTTGCCAAAAAGAATGGATTGTTCTTAAATATTTTCATTAATTATTGAGAACCATCGTGTTCGTTCATTAGTGGGTGGCTGATTGCTATAATATTAATGAGGTCTCGGAAAGATAAGTATCAACAACCATTAATCCATATTAAGGCATTTATTCATCCGTTTAATTACTTATCTCGATTATAATTTAGTATTGATTAATTTAAATTTATGAGGGGACTGATTTAATATTAACAGGTGTACGAGTATTGCGTGAGATATTTCTGTTCCTTGATAAAAATAGCTTTTCATAACATGTATAATTTACGAATCCTTGTAACACCCAAGAAAGAAAATGCAAATTCATAATCTGCTCGTATTGTACAAGTTAAAAATGCAAAGTGCTCAAAATATACAATGAATTGAATTCTAGGCATTTTTTTTTCGTAAATGTTGAGTCGTTGAGGTGGCCCAATCGGTCCTCGCTAGAAATACGGGCGGCCGATTGGCCGTTCATTACATTAGTGATAGCTTGTAAGTTAGCTGAATAAGTTTTTAAATATTTCGTGTGTTTTCTGTTTTGGTTACTGATCCCCGCTATTTATACGGGCGGCCAGTTCTAGGCATTTAGGTCTAAACTTTTTTGATATCTGGTTGTTCTTGCTAAGTGTTAGGTACGTACTTGAACACTGAGGAATAGTACATTAGTATACCGGCAGAAAACGAAAGTTTGGAGGCTCTGTTGACATAGATATACAGTGTGTATATGAAATATAGCCGCATATTGTAACCAGACGTAGATTTAAGTATTATAGTCTAACTTTTATGACAATGATTAATTTAGCGTTAACTACCATGGCGTAATTAATTTTTGATTTTTTTTTGAGCAGCAATGTACGGCGTACACTTATCACTTGTGACAGTTGTGATATTACGATGTTTATTGTCAACAAACAACACCAAAGAATTTACATTGCGTGCTGAATTATTTTATATGAAAGAAAAAAGCTTGCTTTTTTTAAATAATTTTGCGATAAATATATTAATTAGTGCCTATACTAAGACCCCCTAAAGTTTGCGGTTATATCAAATATACACGCTGTATAGTTATAATGTAAGTAATTATGAAGAAGACGAGTGTTAATATTTGTTTATGGTAAAATAAAATAGATACTAAGAACTATCTCTACGCGGCAAAGTGCCGTTGATGCTGGCGGCATTTCCTCGCTGTATACGAGTATAGTTAAATGCCAAGACGTTTACTCACAATCTTTTTTTTTTTTTTTTTAATATATAAATATAAATATATTGGGACATCTTACACAAATCGACCTTGTCCCACGGTAAGCTCAATTAAGGCTTGTGATGTGGGTACCAGGCGACGATATATATAATAGATAGATACATATAGACACTTAAATACATAGACAACCATGACCAAGGAACAAACATTTGTGATAAATAAATACACAAAGAATGCCCTCGCCGGGATTCGAACCCGGAACCTCCAGCTTCGTAGGCAGGGTCACTACCAACTAGGCTACGGAGGCTGACAAAAGTTTTATTTTTGTAAAAATAAAAGCATTTTAGACCTAAATAGGTATTTATGTCTATACCTATGGAATTTATTTGTGCGTTACATACATAATATCTAACATCATCGCACCAGAAATGATGTTTCCCAAGACTGAATTTAAGAAATTATTGTAACAATTGATTGTGTGTAGGTAAAATTTCTTACTGATATTATAATTGTACAAATCCCATAAATAAATGTCCATTTAACACTTTTAGGTACTATAAAGCGTTTGCTGTTTTGACTGCTATCCGATGAATTTGAATTTGACACTATCAGCGAGATAATAGACACGCAATGTTAAAATGCAACTTTGAAAAAGTCTTATTACAGTGTAAATGTGCAGTGAAAAACGATCTCAAAGAACATTCGATACGGTTGTTATTTTAGTATTTAAGTGTTAAACATGAATGGTAATGAAAATCATAGTTTCATATGAAATATGCATAGAGGTGAGAGACATGAAAATAATAATATTCGTCAATCTCAAAAATCTCAAAATGAAACAGGGCCTCATTGGGCTTCTTCAACGCTTTAGATACCAGGATGCTTAGCCAAGTTGCCAATCGCTAACGTTTAGTAGCGTATCGTAGTTTTCCCTCTCTGTCACTCTTTCTTATTAGTGCGACAAAGACAGTTAGCCTTTCGTTTACGATTGACGATTAAGCGTTAGCGATTGACAACTTGTCTAAGCACCCAGGAGGACTAACCAAGATGCCATTCTGCAATTTTTAAGACAAATTAATGGAATAATTTAAATTACTTCTTCAAATTGAAATAATTAATAACGGCGATTCAAATTTGTCATTTCTTGTAAAATTAAATGATATTTATTGCATTTAACGTTTTAAACAGCTTAAATAGCCGTTATCATTTCTGAAAAACACCTTAAAAATTAGAAAAAGCCTCAAAAAATTTAAAAACATGACTATTTCCAAGTAACTTGTGGGTCATTCAATTGTTACCTAGTTGTTTATAGAGTTAGAAAAACGTAGGTATTAGGTTGGTACTGTTGATGACTCATGTTTCATCCTGTATTTTAGATATTATTTCGGTCTCTGGCAAAAGGCCTGAAGTATTGACTCGTTATTAACAGTAGCTGTGAGACAACTCCTTTATCTGAGATAGTATTGACGACTTGGATTGCATTCCGACGATAATATAATGGTGTTGTTAAATTTATAATAATATATTCCGATAAATGTATATCACAATGTCAATAGCAATGATTATTCACAATACTCACGGCGATTTAATTTTAGGGCAAATAAATTTTAATATTATCATTTTATCCACTCAGAATGGAGACGATATATTATTATAAAATGTTATGATGTTTTCATTTAAGCTGTATGATTTAGCGTGTATTTGTAAATTAATCTCATCATAATTATTATGTGTATTAAGAGTTCAAATAAAAAAAGAAAATACATTTGTAATAACCCCCTTATTCATAAATGTAGGTGCTTGAGGAGATTGAACATTTCTCATAAGGTATTAGAAATTGAAGTTAAAAATCTCTAAAAATGTCTAACGACTATATGTTTCGTAAGATTTTTTTTTTAAGAAAACATAATTGAAAACAATTTTCTCGATAGGTAGAATTATTTTACAAATGTCTTCTTTATCATCAACATTGATCGCGTGGCTTTAGCTAATTGACAGAGATCCGACAAATGTGCGACATTTGTTCGCAATAATAAGGACATGACTCCAAAGTTAATAGAATAATTAATCATTTTCAGAAAATTACCCATTTGACACCAGTAACTATGAAAACCTTTGTAAATAGCCACCTTAAAGCTTCGAAATCAAATTTCAAGAAATGATTAGTTTAATAACTCATTTAATCAACTTTGGAGTCATGTCCATATTATTGCGAACAATAACGCACATTTATCCGATCTCTGCTAATATGACCATTGTTTACGAATATGACAAAGGAATTAGCTGCCTTTTCTGCCAAAGGTTGTTGGACATAATATACTTTTTCTCAAACTTGCTACGTAATGTTGATGTTACTTACTATAAATTAAACCCGGAAATACTATGTATCCGGTGTCATGTGCTAAGATGATATGTAAAGAGATTTCATGTATTTATTTCACACCTAGGACTGCAAACAGACTATATTTTGTTTTGAAACGTAAAATTGTGACACCAGTTCTTGACATTTAGCCACAGAAAAAAAACCTTAGAACTAATGTCTATACCACCAGGTAAAAGAATACCTCAAACAGATTAAAAAAAAAGTTAGGCGCGAATGTTTTTTTTTAATGTTTTACGATACTGTACTATTGGTATATTTACAAATGAAATAGTATGGTTCGGCGAAATCAGTTTGTTTTATTTCATGGCAAGTTTGAGAAAAGCACTATACAAATCTCGGCGAGCAACAGGGTTACAGGCCGCGTATCACTATCTGGCCTCAGTTCCTTCGGCCAGATATATCTACTTGGCCTGTAACCCTTCGTTTCCCGTCCTCTATAGTAATGTACTATTACTCACTTCATTTATTCATTGCAGTAGTAATTGTACATTTCTTAGCTGCCAGACGTGCGGCGCCTGCGACTCTGCCATAATATTTATTCTTCACTGTCAACAGCCGACGCGACGGCAGAGACTACGTAAACTATTCGCTACGTGCTACGTTTTGTTACCAAGAGCGTCGGTGAGCTAATAGTCCAGGTGAACTAACCTAACTGTAAGAAGAGGGTAAAAGTGAGAAAGTTTCTTCAGTCAGCCTCCGTAGCCTAGTTGGTAGTGACCTGCCTGCGAAGTTGGAGGTTCCGGATTCGAATCCTGGCGAGGGCATTATTTGTGTACCTACTTATTTATCACAAATATTTGTTCCTTGGTCATGGCTGTCTATGTATTTAAGTAGGTATCTATATGTACCTATCTATTATGTATATCGTCGCTTGGTACCCGCATCACAATTGCCTTAATTGAGCTTACCGTGGGACTAGGTTGATTTGTGTAAGATGTCCCAAGATATTTATTTATTTAATATATTCTTCACCTGCCTATATCCATCCATCCAGTCCATTGCAGAAAATAGGGCCTCCTATTCTCTATTCGTATGGACTCATTTGAAGGCAATGCCCCTAATAGCCACGCTGAGGCAATGATGATGCTGCTGCCAATGAATGGGAAGTGACACTTCAAGAGAAAGTTTAGCTTCTAAAAAATTTGGTTTCACAAATTCGGGAAAATAATGTCCATACTTTGTATACTTACCTGATTACGATCTCGGACATTCCAAGTAAACTTAAATTTTTTCAACTAACTTAAGCTTCAAGTAACTACCCAACTAGCAAAACAGTCATATAACATCGAGCTTACTCAGCTAATAAGTCGTATAAAAGTCATATAAACGCGAATTACACAGTACCTATCGTATAAAGCCAGCTTATACAGCAATATGTCGTATAAAAGTCATATAAACGCAAATTACATAGTACCTGTCGTATAAAGCCAACTTATACAGCAATAACATAATAGTCGTATAAGATGTCATATACACGTTTATACGACTTTCTTATATGACTTAAGACTCATATAAGAAGTTGCTGAAAAAGACACATTTATAAAACGCTTATATGACTTTTTTGCCGAGTAGCAAAAACTTATATGGCTGACTTATGACTTGTGAGAAAAAGTCGAGTAAACGTAACGCAGTTGCTATTATATGACTATTGTGAATGAAGTCATATAACAACTAATTATATATCTTGTTTTATAAAAGTGTTTTATTCCGCATCTCGACATCTTTTATGACTAAAGAGTCATATAAGATTAATACTGAGTAAGCTGCTTTTACATGACGCTTACTTGACTATTTGTCGAATAATTACATCTTATATGACCTATGCTCGAGTAAATGGAAAAATAATTGCTATTATAGAACTTTTTGGTTTCAGCGGTTACTTTTATATGATTAACGTATCTACTTGTAGGTGTCATGGCGCTTAAACCACTAAACTTGCTATATAAGAACTAATACGAAGCAGTTATATGATATGTTAATCGTATACATGTTATATAGTAGTTTCCTTCGTAATGATTAAAAATATTTATTTAATTTATATTGTAATAACTAATAATTAAAGTGGCGCGTTCATTATTTACTACTAAATATAGTATACTTTATCAGTAAAGTGGTATTCGCAATACATTTTCACCATTAGGTAGAATTTATAATGCCAATTATAACATGGTCATATATTACTTAGATAGCTCTGTCAAAACATACTCAACGGCATTAAGTTATTTAATTTTGTTTACACCAGCTAGCACTAACAAAATTATATGCACGAGCAAGTTGTCAATCCGTCTTCTGTTTAGTTTCGCTGGACACTTTTATTCCACAAATTTGGCATATAAGTAGCAATTATATGATCAACAAATAACTAACTCAACGGTTATATGGCTCTTATATGATTAAAAGTCATATAAAAGCTATATAAGTCGTTATTATACAGCTAGTTAGCTATAAAGTGGTCACGGCGATGATTATTATATGACTAATAAGTGGTGGCAGTTTCAGTTAAATGGCTTTTATATGGCTAAAAAGCTGAGTAATATGGGCCCAAATCGCGTTATATAAACGTAATTATTACGTTTTTATGACCAATTTCATAAGCTAAAAGCCTGAATATGTTACGTTTCCGCGACGATTATATGACGAAATTTTGCTAGTTGGGTATAACCATACATAGCCAAATTGGTATTACTCGCGGTAAAGTAATTGGGGGCTTTGATTAAAAAAAAAAAAACTAGAATTTAAATATGTACTGTAGGCAGGCAAACGTCTGTAATGGATTCAACATTTTTCTTTTACTGTGATACCCAAATCACTCGATACACTTTGTTGTCAATATAAATAAACACTGGTGTAATACATTAAGCAGCCCAAAATGACTGATGACATATTTATTAAGTTTAGGACGGTCACTGTTATGACTGCAGTCCATTTCATAAACTGTTATTGATACTATTAACACCGTTTCTATAATTAGTTTCAAAATAGAGGGTAGCAAATGTCTAAGGAAATACAGGATAAGGGTCGCCCCAAATCAATCGACGCGGAATCGGCTTAAGTCGGGCGAAAAGCGCTTCATGTCGACGGCATTAGAAAGAAAGAAAGAAAAAAAAGAAAGAAAAAACATTTATTCATGACACATAATACACACAGTAAACACAAAATAAAAATTAATATAAAACCATTATAGCATTAGAGCGAAAAAGACGTCGATCGGCACGGATCGGTACGTATCGGCTCGGCCGAGGCAACTTTCTGATATTTCAGTCCCATGTCGTCGACATAAAGCTTTTTTCCGCATCGGAGGATTTGGGGAGACACTAACACAATATTCATTGTCCAAGTTTTAGGGAATTAATCAGTGGCATGAAAGCACCGATGTCGGTCATGAGAGAAATACAATGATGATATCCACTGACAGCATTTTTGGGAGTTATAATGTCTTCAATATATTGATAAGTTTTCACTGTAGAACTGACATCTGAATCGCGAAGAAAAACTAATTGTTCGATACATTTCGTCAGCTAAAATCTCAGAAGAGGACTGGAATTAGGGATATTGAGTATCATTCTATATTTTTGTCATGTTAACCCCAAATCTGTCAGCGCTTTCGCATTCGCGTCGATAGATTTGGGGAGACCCTAAAACGAAGCCATGTAGAGTTTGTGTTAGCGGATAATTTTACGGATCCAGCAGCTACGAGGGTTGCCTTTTATATTTCGGGATTTGAAATTATTAACAAGTTCATACGAATAAAGTTGACTTTATTGTTTTTCAAAATATTCTCCTGTGAGGTCTACGTATTTTTTCATAAGGTAGAACTAATTTTGAATACAGTCCGACCACTCCGACTGGGACACCTCCAAAACGTGCGTTTTTAACGCGTCGACCGCAGCTTCGGGTGTCAAAAATCGTTGACCACGCAGTTTATTTTTGATGTTTGGGAACAAAAAGAAATCATTGGAAGCCAAATCAGGACTATATGATGAATGACCCATTAAATCAATATTTTGGGCTTTCAAAAGGGCCTATGTTTGTGCCGACTGGTGTGGACTCGCATTATCGCGGTGCAGTATAATTCGTTTTCGGCGATTGGCTTCCCTGAATTTTTGAATCACCTCTGGCAAACAAATGGTTATATACCATTCAGAAGTAACTGTTTTACGTTTTTCCAAAGCAACGGTCTCAATATACCCGGTGTTTCCAAAGAAACAGGCAACCAATTGTTTTGCAGTACTTCGTGCACGAACATCTTTTGTTGGATTTTGTTCGCTTTGAAAGAGCCACACTGTCGATTGCTACTTATTTTCGGGTTCATATGAATAGATCCAGGATTCGTCACCTGTGATAATATCGTAGACATATTTTGAAGTTCCGCCGTTGTATTTTTTAAGCTTGTCTTTGCACCAATCCACGCGAGTCTGTTTTTGATCACCGGTCAAATTATGTGGTAAACACCGCGAAAAAAATTTTTTTACAGCTAAATCGTCATGCAATTTTATTTGTATGCTGGTCCCACTAATGTCCAAGAACGTCTCAATCTCTCGATATGTCACGTGATGGTCTTGCAATATTAGTTCACGCACAGGGTCAATGTTTTTCGGGACAACCACTGATTTTGGACGACCTTGGCGGAACTCGTCATCAAGCGAACTTCAGCCACGAACAAAGTCTGCAGACCAACGATAAACACTCGTCCATGATGATGCTTCATCTCCAAAAGTTGAAAAAATTTCTTCTATGAACAGTTGCTGACTGAGGCCGCGTCAAAAATCGTAAAAATAATCGCCCGAAAATGTTCTCGAGTTAATTCCGTGATAGCCCGATGCGATATTTTTTCAATCACCAGTTAAAAACAAAATACGATCAGTCACAAAACTTTTTTTTCTTTATTTTGCCGCGAAAACGATTGAACTATACTTTTTAAAACTCATTTGACAGATGGCAACCCTAGTTCGTTAAAATCCCGAAATATAAAAGGCAACCTATGTAGACGTATAAAATTCTCGTTTGACAGTATATAGTTAATTATTTCAATTCATGACAATTTATACCTAGCCTTTAAAATAACCAATTTCAAGAACCATCTGTTCGATATAAAAGTTTATACTAGTTTTCACTTTTTGTTTACATGGCGCTATAAAATGTTGTATTCATCCGATAAAATGAATAGCTTTTTTTAAGTCTTACAAAAACGTTAGAATGTTTTGAAAACATCACAATTTCTCCTAACTACCTAATCGTTACGGAATCCAGGAAATATCAAAGCACGGTTTAACTCAAACAGCGGATCATGACCAAAAACAACCACCGATAGTATTTACTTCTGAAGCCATTTGCAAATCTACAATAACTTGGCGCCAAACGTTTCAGAGGTAGCGAACAATTGGTTTCATTATTCATTGTTTAGTTCATTAATAAAACGATCATTTAATTTCAGATTTAATAGCTTTTGGCAAAAATATACGAAAACTACGAGTATTTTGACCGATTTGTTTAGTGTTTAATTTATTCATTTTATAAATTATTGTTAGTTTTAATTTATATTTTTATTTAAATGTCTTGTATGAGTTCATAAAATGATATAATACGAAAAATAATATTATATTAATATTATTATTCTTCGATAAAATTTACGATATATTATTGTATATTTCTCTCGCGGAATTAAGTATTCTTCTAGTACGTGACAGAACGTTGTCATTATTGAAGGACTTCAAAATATATTATTGTATGTTACGGTAACAATGCTGCACTATGATTTGCTGTGCATTGTGCAAAAAGTACTTTATGCGAAATGTGTAACATTTAGTTAAATTTGAAATAAGATGGTAAATCTAGAATTCTATTCCACGACTTTAACTTCCGTATTCATACAACGCAATCACTACATGCTGTTCAGATGTCAAAGCTTATAGAAATGTTAATTGAAGGGCAGTAAAGTATTGTCTTTACAAGTAATTGTACTTGCGAGTACAGTTCCAAGAATACTATGAATGATTATGATCATCTACATACAGTGTCATTACGTTTATAGAAATTCTATGGTATTGGTGCTGGTGGCATGTTCCGTGTTTTATGAAACAGTGAGCGCTTTATGCCATTTGACTCAAGCTTTAAGGAGCTTGTGTAGTTAGACAAACGAAATGCTGATTGGTTTAGAACAATTATTGTTTCATACACGTAGTAAAGTATTCCTTTTCCGGTATACAATCATCATTTTGATATTTAATCACGGATTGTTTACCAAAGTAGTGAGATTGAATTTTAAAAAATCGTCGTAGGAAATTTATAAAATACATTATTAAAACAAAGAATAATAAGTCGCTGAAGCTTCACTTTATTAAGTGACGAAATATGTGTGGTCGAAAGTCGAAACCCGTAATACGATTTAAATACAGTAGGTACAACGAAATAATATCGAATGATTTCGTTATGTTTTAAAGTTAAACATAATTGGTGGCTTACTTATTGACAAAACATTGAACTTCAGTTAACCGCACTTTACGCACCCTACCTCAAGCTTATAAAATGGTGCTTTCTTCAATTGTTGCCAATCCCTGGACTAAAATTATTTTATTTCCACCACTGGGTATGAGAGTCGTCGACCCTAGGGTTTCAGTATGTTTTGAAAACAATTTTAACCGTTTCATTTATTTCACAGAATACATTAAAACATATTTCAAGTCAAAACATGAAAGCAAGCTAATTTTGTACAGAAATTAGTTGTTTACATACAAAATTATGTTATAGGTCTATTGTGCTTAATGTAAACTTTCATAATAATGTTTACGTCGATTGTTTCTTTAATAAGTAAAATAAAATTAAAACAAATTTCTCATTTCCTCATCATTTTCTCAGTTCCTTGGCAGTAAAAAGTTAATCTTGGCCTGTCATTTTAATACATTTTATAACTGCACAATGATTTATAAGTAATAAATAGTATTGAGAGCGAGGAAAAGCATTACCTTCTTATCAGTCGAGAACATATAAACCAAGTTAAGAGGAAATGAGAGCTTTTACAAAACAGGTAGATGTATGAAAAAAATATTGCTGTCGCTTTCCAAAGCTTAGAGCTCGGCCAAACGAGCATTCGCTATTCTATCCCCCACTATACGAAATCAACGAATCACGTTTTGTGTAACGATCGAATTTCGTAGAGTAGGGGGTTAGAATAGCGAATGCTCGTTTGGTCTGAATGCACTCTAAGACAAGGACAACTGCAGTTTCGCATGTAGCCGTAACATGAGCTGCCGTCGCGCTGTTAACGCGTACCTATTTATCCACTTTCTGTCCAGCTCGCTTGTACCAATCGCTAACGTGCAGTAAACGAAACGCAACTATTTTTTGAGTGTCAAAAAGAGAACACTATGCAATTTTACTCATCGTCAGCAGTTGACACTTTGGCTACACACTCTAGAATTGCATGTAACGGTGTTGACCTGACTTCATTGTTGAAGAGAGTGTCACTCTAATACCGTTATTTATAATCGGTCATCAAACTGCCAGCAGCTAATCATTGGATTTTACTTATCTATTATTTAATTCGACATGGCATTCAATTTGATGCAAAGAGAGAAAACATAAATTACGCCTAGTAAGTTTACAATAAGGGACTTCTTTTGTCAAGGTTAAAGTCGAATTCGAAAAAAAAACTTGAATTTCGTATTTCAGTTGTCTAGTCACAATTAATCACAAGAAACTCTGCAAGGCATATGTTATGGCGCCCAAATATACGCCGAAGATATTTATTGTTGGCTACTTGAAATTAATTTAGAACAAAAAAGCTTGGTATTCGGTGATTTGTCGCTGCGCGGGATTAAAGAGCGCCACCGGCGGAGATCAAAGGCTTCCGCGGCAGGAGTTAGGGCTATTCACACTGGGATAGTACTTGAGCAAGCTACTGGCATGCAGTACTTCCTAATTTTACTTGAGCTCTCGTGTTCTTGCAGGGGTATTTTTAATTTTGTGACTTGTCACAGTTATGTACAGAAAGTTATCGTTACCTCAATTCAAATATCTATATTTTTATATATGAACAGAAAACTCGACGGAGGGCCCAAGGAGCTACTTCACAAATAAATAAGTATTAACATGCTGGACTTCCTGGAAACTCTTGACTTTTGAACATGGTCATGAGACACCTGTCAAGTTATATAAATAATACCCACCATATAAATGTGCAGTCAACATTAGGAGAAAACTGTTTCCCTGACTTACTTTACTAATAGTCTACTTACATAATCCATTTGACTAGAAAGTAAATACTTACAGCTGTCAGTCAATACAAATTATAACATAGATCTCAATTACCTATAGGCCAGATATAAAACGTATTGTTCAGATTTCAGTGTCAAAATTTACTGGTTAGTTATTATTTAATTTGCAGAGACTGAAATGATTTAAGTCATAACATAACACATATATTATTATTATTTCGCTGTCTGTACTCACAGACAGTTTTTTATTTATTTCAATTATATTTTAGACCACTTTCGTTAAATTAAACTGTGATTTATTTCACTTAATGAATGTACCACCTGCTTTTAGTTTTATACCATATTGTGTACGTTAATGTGGCTTTGCACATCGGTTGATCTAGTGTAGACACTTTAGGTAACTTCGAATCCCGTCGGTACCCTGTTTTAACATGCCTACGAATGTATCGTCACTGTAAACCAATAGCGCTACAATCAACATACAAACTATAACTTTGTTGAGGGTTTAAAGTAAGTCAATATTGAAGATCATAAAAGTTTAGTACTCGCTCGCGCACTCGTCTCGTCTAAACAAGGCATCTAATACGTGACTACCGCGTGATTCGACATTTAGTGCCAGTGAGCGGCAGCTTTAATTTATGCCTCGTATTTGTACGTACACGGAGAGACGAATAAATGGGAAAAACTGAAGTACTACTGCGAACATCAAACGTCTCTGTTACGTACTAATCGAATTGGTCATTGACATTCGCTCATTCAATCCCCCACTCTACGAAATCAACGAATTTCGACGAATCACGTTTTGTGTAACGAACGAATTTCGTAGAGTGGGGGATACAATGAGCGAATGCTCGTTTGGTCTAACTGCACCTTTAGGCGATCGGCGGCGAGCGAATCCTTAAGTTGGAGCGAGATGCCGACATGGGAACTCCCTCTCGCACGCATGGTTTTCCGCTAACCTTTTTTAACCCCTCGCACGCCTTGTTCCAGATCTGTACCAAGATGTTTGGACTTTAATAATTAGTCTCAAGGTTCATAATTTTTTTTGTCAAAAGCATTTGAATATCCTGGACTGTCAGTTGCTTATTTTTTAACCAAGTTTATCTATGTATACCTTTTTACTACAGCAAAACGTAAGTAAAATACCTACAACATGAAACACGAACAGCAGCACGAAGGCGAACTTACCAACTGTCATTATTATAGTATTGTATTTAAGCCAATATTACCTTTGTCAATATACTCGTTTCACGGTGAGAATACCAACATTTGTATGCAGATTGACAGTCCGTGATATTTTCTGGTCTATGGCACAGGAATGATTTAAACGACTTAAAATAAATAAGTATTAGGACGAAAAGCCTGTGTTATCGTGTTCTTAAAAGGTAAAAGAAAGCTACAAAACTAGCGATCAAAACAATGATCGAAGAATTCTAAGAATTTATAAAATAATGCGTACTATTTCGTCATGTTGTGACTTTGTGACTTCTTTGATTTTCTTTCACTACTGACAAGCAACAAGGATTGGTAGGTAAAAAAAATTAAGTTTGAATTCCTCATACCTACATATTTAAATACATATTTTTTTACTTTTTTTTTACAGGATCCTGTATTATTTTAGCGGATTAATCAAGGACATCATTTCACTATTATCAATATTTATACCTATCCGAAGTGTATAACAATTTCAAAAACACCTGTTATTTGAAATAATATCTGAGCTGTTATTTTACTTTTCAGAAGTCAGGCAAATATATGTAACAGCAAATTTTTTGTGGTCTCATAGTTTTTGTGATTTAGGCAAAATAAATCAGTGACTTGAAGGTCAATGAAAGAAATGAAAGAAAGAAAAAATATTTATTTCTGATTTGTGACATGACTTTACACATTTAAAAGGAAAAGAAACAAAGTTTGTCACAAGACGGTCCCCAATTCAGCATAAAGCTGGGACCTATAATTTGGTCTTCCATTAATTGGTCTTCCATGGATTTTCTAATGGATTACTAACATTACAATTTTACAATTGTACCTAAATCAGATCGCGTAATATTTTTTATTAAATTTCATTTTAAATCAATTTTAGCACTCTATAGACGGTATTTGTATAAAGGCCAAAAGGTTGATTACCCCTAGTTCAATAAATACTTAATGCGATTAATTCTATAATTTATTGGAACTCCATTCTCCATCCGTAAATCAAACCCCCTTTTATCTCCTAAACCAATCCGCGATATTAGCATTAAAACCGAATAAAACTCAGATCCTGCTACGAAATTATCTAGAAAACGGCTTGCCTTTTGACTTATACGTCAACAGCAAAAAGATTAATGATTTCGCATTACACACTTACCTATATACACTATACAGTCCAATTGATTTAAACGAAGCGCATAACTTTACAGTAGCCGTATAAGGGTGCTTCTTATTTTTGCAATTTTGTGGGATGTTCGTACCAATATAGGAGCTCTTTGCTGCCCCGATTGCAATTTTCTATGGGGCACCCTCTCATTTTGTTATTTGATAAGTAAACCATATTTGTCTTTTTTTTTTCAATTATTATAAACAAAAATTAGGGGTCACTACCGAGGTACAAAGTACAAAGTTCAAGAAAGGCAAAATGATTTGTCGTTTTTCTATTACTTCGGTAGCGATCCCTAATTTTTGTTTATAATATTAATAATGTTATAATAATTGAAAAAAAAAGACAAATATGATCTACTTATCAAATAGCAAATGAAAGGGTGCCCCATAGAAAATTGCAATCGGGAGAGCAAAGAGCTCCTTTATTGGTTCGAACATCCTACAAAATTGCAAAAATAAGAAACACCCTAACCGTAGGTACTTAGTAGTACTACTTACTTTCTATCCATCCTGCTCATCGTCGTTGCGCCTCCAAAAACCAACATGTAATGGATTTTTATTAATTAAATTAATACCCTTTGTGTATAGTTGCTAGGTTACTATATCAAAGTCATAAATCAATCACATAGCGGATTTTACAGGCGCAACGACGTCATACTAACACATTGGTGCGAGCGAGGCGGATATAAGATAAGTCCACGTTAATAACGTAGCGCCAGCTCATGGTAAGCACACATGTCTCGGTTAGTGATTGCTTGTGTTCGGTTTAATTCGATTTGGTGGCCTCTAATATCCTATTAGGCAATCAGGGTGCTTAGCCAAGTTGCCAATCGCTAGCGCTTAATCGTCAATCGTAAACGAAAGGCAGCTAGCTGTCTTTGTCGCACTAATATGCAAAGAGTGTCAGAGAGGTAAAACTACGATACGCTACCACGCGCTAGCGATTGGCAACTTGGCTATTAAGCATCCAGAAATCACCAAGATGACTTAGACGGGATACGATTTTGCTGAACATGTATTATGTTATACCTACCTTATGATGATAGCTCGAATCTATCATCGTCGTTATCATATCAGTCGAAAGACGTCTACTGCTGAACCCTGTCTCCCGAAAAATGCCACAATAATCATTCCTGCGCCAGCCGCATCATGCGAGTACGCAGTAAACGTGTTAAAAATATTCACTTCAATTTTAAGATAAAAAGTAATTTTAAAGTGGTAATTTTATGGAACTATTGACACGAGCACAGATCCAATATAAGGACTGTCGGCATCGTGGTTGTTACACCACTGCACTCGCAGACCTCTATAGGCTACGTTAGCTGCTTACCATCAGGTGGCTCGTATGCTAGTTAACCACGATCGTAAAAAAAAAAAACACCAGCAACCGTTAACAATTCATGTAAAATAAAGTGGTCCTAAGGAACTTTAAATTCATATTTTGTACGGTTGACTGTACCTACCAAACCAATCTTATTCTAAATAATTGGCAGAGGCTTGACATTCAAAAAAGTGAAAGCTGCAAGCAATTTGGTCCATTTGTGGCAAATTATGTCAAATTAGTTCTCACGCGATCTGTCTGCGCGTACGATGTAAAGCTAGAGATACATTTGGTAGAAAAACGATAATTTCGATTGAAACTAAAATGAGTTTTAAAGTATGTTCTACTTAACAATCACATAGATATTTGCATGGACCTATGTGTGCCGAAGAACGCAAGTGTCCAATTTATTCGAAAGCGAATTTAAAGGTTTTCTGGTAAACAATGTGAGATTTTTCATGTTATGCCCGCGTTTAGTTTATCTGACTGTTAATAGCAATCGTGGTTTTATATCACCCTTTTATTTAAGTAACGTTTTCACATCAATATAAAATCCTATTTGGTTTAAAATAAAGACTAGTAGACTAGTACATTATTCGCCATTATACACACTGCTAAACTTGTTGAGACATTTCTCTTAAACAAATTGCCAGTCCCTCTTGGATGGTAGAAGCCCACGCTGCGCTACATTTATGTTCCATAACTGTTGAAAACTATACTTTGTAACAAACACGGTTTAGAGGCCATCGTAAATAGTTAACATAGACATACTCGCTGACAGGCAAATGAGCTTTACACGGGACAATATATCCCTCTAAGACTTTGTATGCAACAGGTAGTAATTAAGACTCTCGTCGCCTCATACACAATTTTCTGGCGCCGTTCCGGAGAAGAAACCTAATTTTCCTGACATATTTACTGTTCAGTCGCTGCCACTACCGCGATCGATATCCAACTGTCCAGGTAGAACCTACCTATCAAATTAATAACAATCGAATCGTCAGGCAGTTTTTATTGCTACCTTGAAATTAAGCTAAGAGTCGTTTAGGTCCAGAGTAAACAAAATGCTTTACGTACCTATCTCCCTTTAACGAAGCGGTTTTTGCCGCTTATCTATATCTAGCAGAAAATGAGGCTATAAGTTGAGTGACCAGTTAAACGATTGATACATTATTTAAATACGGTTTGTTTCAAAATATCTCAGCAAATAATTTCGAAAAATTGTAACAATATTATTCAATAACTACTTTATTATACATTTGAAGTAATTTAAACAAGACCTAAAAGAAGCAGCGCATTGTTATTTAGTTACTTGTTGCAGTGAAATGTCAATTTTGAAAAACACACAACGGGGGAATGCAGCGAGCATATTTGGAACTTTTGGGCCGGGTACGTGCCAGGCAGGGATGTTTTAATATTAACAATTATTTTAAAGAATAATGTGCCCGTTGTTAAAAGAGTTCCGCGCGGCGCCAGGATTTCCGTCGCTAGACACCTTTCTGGCCTGATTACAAAATGTGTGGAGAACAACCAAATTGATGATTGGCATAAACTTTTTACGTTTTCGTTTAATACCCTTCATGTCAAAAAAGATGAGGCAATTTCCTTGACGCAAAAAATCAAAAACAATTGTGTTTCGAATATAACGCCACAGTTTTCGCTAAATAGGTGTGCCTCATCCACCTACAACAGAATTAAGTTAATTGAAAATAAAATTAGCGACGGCGATCTTAAAAGTGCCGCTCGTCTATTATTCACAAGTGACGTACTGTCGCCAGATACTCCCGACACTCTCTCGGCCTTACGGTCCAAACACCCCCCGGCTCCTGCAACCTCGTACCAGTTAGATCCACCCACAGCTGACCGGGCCTGCCTCCGAATCGAAGCGAAGGACGTCATTGACGCTATAAATTCTTTCAAAACCGGTTCGGCGGCTGGCCTGGATGGGATCTCACCCCAACATTTGAAGAATCTAATCTCTCATTGTTCGGGCGACGCAGGTGAACAGCTCGTCTGTTCCCTTACTAAATTAATAAATTTCATGTTTTCAGGCAAAATCAACTCACAAATTGTCCCACTTTTCTTTGGCGCTAACCTGATTCCTCTTTCAAAAAAGGACGGAGGGGTGAGGCCTATTGCTGTTGGGTCAACTCTACGTCGTTTGGCATCCAAAATTGCGGTTAGACACATTAAGTCAAAATTACAGTCCATTTTCGAACCAATTCAGTTAGGTTTTGGCACGAAAGGTGGGTGCGAAGCAGCCGTCCATGCTTTACGCACCTATCTTTCACACGATGATTGTGAAATTGTAGTCAAAATTGATGTAAAAAACGCCTATAATTCGGTAAACAGGGACACTTTGCTGACAGAAGTAAAGGAACAAATTCCCGAACTCTATAATTACCTTTATCTCTGCTATGCAGATCCTTCTAAATTACTATACAAGTCCCATCAATTATCATCTGAGGTGGGATATCAGCAAGGCGACCCCCTTGGGCCAGCAATTTTCAGTTTAGCCATAAATCACATAATACAAAAAATTAAATCTAAATTTAATGTCTGGTATTTAGACGATGGAACCTTAGGAGGTGACGTGGATACCGTACTGTCAGATTTGTCTCTTATCAAAACTAATTTTGAAAATATTGGTTTAGAACTAAATTATAGTAAATGCGAACTCTTTATTCAAAAGACTTCCTATAGTTTCACTGTTTTAAAATCCAAATTTGATTGTCTGACTCCTGGTATAAAAATAGTAGACAAATATTCACCTGACAAATATTTGCCTCCTGGGTTCTCCTATTTTTGAACAATCCTTTCCCGATTATATTTCTAACTCGATTTCTAAATTCCAAAATCACGCAAATCGTCTACTCGAAATTAGCCCTCATTATGCTCTTGCGATTCTTAAGTTTTGTCTTTTTGTCCCTAAATTGACATACGTGCTCCGTTGCTGTTCGTTCTGGAAAAATATTAATTTATTAACACCTTTAGACGACTTAATCAAAATTACCATAGAAAAAATTCTAAATATCCAGGTAACGGAGCGTTCATGGTCCCAAGCATCCCTCCCTATTCGGTATGGGGGTTTAGGGATACGAAAAATTTCATGTGTGGCTTCTCCTGCATTTTTGGCGTCCGTCCACAGCACGTCTGATCTCACAGGAAAGATCCTAAGGGCTCTGCCTATTAACTGTGTGACTGCGGGTTTGGACGACGCCAAAAATGCATTCAAAATTGCTTGCCCTTCTAAAAATTTTCCCGACAACCTAAAATCACAAAGGAGCTGGGACAATGTCGGCTGCCCAAAGTTGAAGTCAAGTATGTCCATATCTTTTAGTTTTTGTTTTTTTTGCATATTTTGAAAAAGGAAACCAAAAGGCATTTTTCTGCATCAAAAATTTTCTTATAAACCCCTTATTTTTGAAGTTATAGACAAGAAATGTTTTCAGCTTTATCGAATTTCCCTCAACATCTACGCTAAAACCAAGCATTTGGTGCAGATCCAAGCTGGAAAGCAGTATCTCTAAATGAGATACTTGAAATTAAAATTGTCTCTTGGAGATGCTTGATTTGGCTTTTATACTAACCAGACGTTTATTCGTATATTTTAAGCAATTAAAAATATTATGACCTTGCTGCAGTGTCTATGTAAAATGTGGTATACCTTCTGGTCGCATAATCTTTTTCAGGCTATTCTATTTTGGCATACTTTTCTTCGCATAATTTGTATTAGCATAAATGTACTTTCGCATAGTAATTATTTCGGCATATTACTTTGTTCGCATATTAAAGTTTTGTAATAATTTAACTTCGACTAATTTATATTTGCCTAATGTATACTACGCATATTACTGTTTGGACTAATGGTTACTAGTCATATATATTTCGGAAACCATGATTTTAGTTCCCTATTTGAATAAAACACCTTTTTCGCCGTTGTTTAATATGAATTTTAAATCAATTAACATGCATTTTACATATTCAGTGTTTTACATATTTTAGAATGTTCTTTTATTTTGTTGCGGGTCTCTTGAATCTAAAATATTAAAATGCGTCAATATCTAATTTCAAAGTATAGATAAATTTGGTTAGGTTAGGTTAGTGTATTGCCCAGGCGCGAAGCGCCTAAACTACGCAGAACAGGGGGTCTGCATCGCAGACCCCCGTCGACCTCACTATTATTCCCATATATTATACAGATTATACACACTTGATTTGCCATGTTGAAACAATCGATTTTCCTTAATCGCTTATATTTTTTTATTACTCACCGTCACTTTTATTCATAAAACTAAATGTGAACCTACCGTCATTCTCCGTATACTGTAGAACGCCTGTAGTTTTTGTAATAGCATGTCAATCATCATGTCGTTGGTAGTCTAATTTTAGGATTAACTATTTGTATGCATCGTGAAATGATGCGTAACAATTATTATGCAATTTTGTATTTATACTGTGTGATGTTAGTTATTATGACGGGTATGCCTTTAGTGTGTATGCTTATAAATATTATGCGTAAAAAAATATGCATAAATACTATTAGCCTTGTCAATATTTCGGCTAAAAGACATTATGCGTAACTATATTATTACATTTGTTATTATGCATCCCAATAGTGAACCGTAAAATGTATAGGAAAACATTCGATCTCAATAAAAGTCAGAAAATAAATATTATGTTGGATACTACCTATCAGGTTTGGTTATCAGCTTACCAGGCTCTCTCTGAGCCGTGGCATAAGCCGGGAAAACGCTAGGAAGAAGAACTACCTATCAGGTTTGGTTATATGCTAATTAAACAATATTTTATCAGTATTTGACGCTTAGAGCCTGTTCCACAATCGCCAGATAAATATATTTGTCAGATATAATTATTACTATCCTTTATATCACGCGTATACCTATGAAAATGACAGCTAACTTTTATGTGACAATTATTATTTACTTCGAGATTGTGATACAGGCCCTTAGAGTAACAATACTTATGATAATTTAGATAATTTAGGAATAAAATAGTCATTTATAATATTGTTAATAATAAGAATAGGAAGACAGTAATAATACTGTTGTAGGGTTCCGTAGCCAAAGTGGCAAAAGCGGAAGTAATTTGCGTCCTACCTGTGTGTCCGTCTGTATATCACAGCGGTTTCTGTTGTAACTGTTTAGTGTACGTTAATGAAATTTCAGCTCAAGGTATATATTGTGTGTTGCTACTGAGTTTTGCATATAAATTGCAAAATAATATTTTTTAAGGGGAGGCATCCCATATATGTATCTAAATGTTAAAAAACATTTTTTATCCAAATGCTAATTGGTGATACATCATATGATAGGTTTTTTAAAATAAGTTTGATGTTTCTTTACCAATGATTTGATTAGTGGAATACTTTCAGAAATAATAGTTCAGAAAGTCTAAAAAAATGTGTCTCCACCCCTTAATTTTTTATCGGCAGGTCTAAAAAATGTGAAAAAATATCAGAAATATGGGACATGATGCAATCTACTCGCAACATGATTTTGAACATATTCGATTTAGTTGTTTTAGAGAGTTCAACAAAATACGTTTTATAACAAAAGCAAAAGGACGCAACTGACTCATTTTCCCCTACATTTTAGTACAATGCAACAAACCTAAAATCAAGCATGTCAGACTTGCTTGTTTTTACGTTGACGGTAGTTCCCAAAATGTGGGTGTGCAACAAAGCTGAAAACATTTCTTATTATTTGTGATTAAACTGAGCAATAAAAATAAAAATCATCAAAAAATTAACATTATAGTGTTAAAAGCCATGACAATCAATTTGACTTATTTTTGAGATTATTTGTCGATGAAAATGACAAATTACGTTTTTTTGCTCTCCTGTAAAATTTGCTAAAATGGACATACTTGAATTTGACTTTGAGCAGCCGATGTGTATTGTGATCTAACATACAATATTCTTCCAAACAGCTCTGCAGGTCCGGATCTTGCGAGACTTTTGGCGGTCGGAACCCGGGAAGCTGGTTACTGGCTGCATGCCCATCCTTCGGCTAGTACTGGTACTTTTCTGGATCCGGCCTCTCTTAGGCTCGCAACCGGCCTGAGACTCGGGGCCGCGGTATGTACCCCTCACTTATGCTGTTGTGGCACAGACGTGGACCGACTGGGACACCATGGACTAAGTTGTCAAAAATGCGCAGGCCGTATTTCCAGACACGCGACGCTTAACGACATAATCCGCAGGTCTCTTGCCACGATCAACGTACCTGCTCTTCTTCTGAGCCTACTGGTATTATTAGAGATGATGGTAAGAGACCTGATGGTGTGTCTTTGGTTCCTTGGAGCTTGGGACGGATGTTGGTATGGGATGCTACTTGCGTAGACACCCTGGCACCGTCCCATCTTCAACGAACTACATTTAAGGCAGCCGCTGCGGCTGAAAATGCCGAATTTTTAAAACGTAATAAAAATAAGGGCCTCGGCAAAGAGTACGATTTTGTACCGTTTGGCGTAGAAACTTTAGGTTCTTGGGGCCCCAGCGCACGCAAATTGTTTGCTGAGATCGCGAAACGTCTGGTTGATGTAACTAAAGACCGAAGAGCTGGCGACTTCCTCGCACAACGCATCAGTATTGCGATACAGCGAGGAAATGCCGCCAGCATCCTCGGTACAATGCCACAAGGGCCAATCTTAGATATAGGTTAGGTTAAGTAGATTAGTTAGGTTTAATCTATGTACATAAATTGTAGTTTTGAAAATAAATACATTAAAAAAATATTTTATAATTTATATATTAACGAAACGTGCTGTGGATGGTTTAATGTTGTTATTATTGTGACGAAGCTTGTCGTGAATACTTTCCTGTATCTTGACGAAACCTGTGTTGTGGATTTTTCAGGTATGTACTATTTTTTAATAACCATTAACTGAATGCAATGTATAAAAATCTGAAATGCTCAATAAACATCTAATACTTAGTTTATTATTATTATTATTGTGAGCCTATAGTGTCCCACTGCTGGGCAAAGGCCTCCCCCCATTTTCGCCAATCTGATCTATGTCGACCTGCCTCCGGCCACTCTTTCAAAAAGGAGTCCAGCTCGTCTCGCCATCGCCGACGAGGTCTGCCGCGTCTCCAATTGGAGCTCTCGGGTTGCCACTCTGTGGCTATCCTGGCCCACAGCTCACTCGGCATCCGACAGACGTGACCAGCCCAGTACCACTTCAGCTTAGCCTGCTTCCAAGTTACATCCACTATCTTAGTCTGGGAGCGCAGCGTAGTGTACCGGATTCGATCCTGTAATTTCACACCTAATATGCTGCGCTCCATAGCTCGCTGGCAAACCCCGAGTTTGAACCTTTGAGATGATGTCAACGACCATGTCTGAGCACCGTAGGTGAGGATTGGCAGTATGCATATGTCCATGAGCCTCCGCTTAAGTGAAAGTGGGAGTTCACCTTTCATCAAGTGCTTCATGGACCAATAGCTCCTCCAGGCGTTTTCAGTTCGTCTATCGACTTCCTTCTCTTGTCGCGCCTGAAAGGAAACTAGTTGGCCCAAGTATAGGTACTCATCGACATATGCAATGTTGTTACCGTTTACCTCAATCCTACGTATGGTGCTGTTGGTCATGAGCTTTGTTTTGGACATGTTCATCTTTAACCCAACCTCGAGGCTTGCATTACTCAGATCTTCTAACATTAGTTGTAACTCGGAAGCTGCTGAGGAAAACAGAACGATGTCGTCGGCAAATCGAAGATTAGTTAATCTTCTCTCTCCGACGACTAAGCCCCTCTCTCCCCAACCTGGCATAAGCTTCCGGAAGACGTGTTCCAATGTGCTGGTAAAGAGCTTCGGCGATAACGGATCTCCTTGCTTGACTCCTTTTTGAATATTGAACGACACACCAGACGATTGCAATTTTATAGCTGCGGTACTGCAACTGTAGATGTTAGCGATTAGTTGAATGTATCCCGGATCTACGTCTTGATTACGCAACGTTGTAAGGATAGAATTGTGCGAAAGGCTGTCAAATGCTTTGGCATAATCGACAAATGCGAGGTAGACGGGTACATTATATTCTTGGCACTTTTCGATAACTTGATTAAGAGTATGCAGGTGGTCGGTGGTGGACAGCCCGGGTCGGAAACCTGCTTGTTCAGGTGGTTGGTGGCGATCCAGTGTTCCAGAAATACGGAGTTCTATAATTTTCAGGAAAATTTTATAAATGTGGGAGACAAGACTAATAGGGCGGTAATTTCCTATATCAGACTTGTCACCTTTCTTATGTAGCAGAATACTTAGTTATAAAAAAAATATTTTTGAAAAAAATGTATCAACCTAAATTCAAGGACCGGAATATTCATAGCGAAAATCTCACTGTCAAAGAGAGTGACTAAACTATTTTAAAGACTTATCGATGTTACGGAATAGTTCATTACTAACTTAAAAGATTATTTGATTTCTTTTATAAGTAACTTACATTTCGATATTATAATAAAATTATTTCAGGCGCCAGCACTTTTATATTCTTTTTGTGAATTTGTGCTACTTGTTAACAAATGACATGTAATTTTCATTAAGAAATAAATTAATCTATCTATCTAAATATTGACATCGCATGTGCTCACAAACTCTGTCACTTACGAAAACTTAAGTGACATAATAGCATATGTGACGCTGTCATGATTTATTTTAATATCGAAATTCAGGTTACTTATCTAAGAGGTTAAATAATCTTTTAGTTACTGGACTATTCCTTAACATGGATAAGTCGATGAAATAGTTTGGTCAATCTCTCTGACAGTTAGATTTTCACTATGAAAATTCCCCTCCTTACTTATGTTCTTATAGGTACCTATATTAAAACATTATAATTCAAGATGATAGCCTATATCTTACACACACAATGAGCGTTCCCATTATTTTACGCTGTATTTTCAATTTATAACAATATGATATTCTGCCATTTAATTAATCCAAATTTTTACAGGTTTTTGTAAATTTATGCATATTTAATTTAATTATTCGAACAATGTAATATTGATCTCACAATATATTCTTCAATGAAGTATGGGTACGAGTTGGTGGTATTAGGAGTGAGTAACTGATTATTTGATAATAAGTCAATTATTGTATTTATTTGAATAATTTATCACAACAAATAATAATATAATACCTCATAATTGTTTTCAAGGTAACAAGGAAACATTAAGCGTTAAATACATTAGTAAATTTTGGCACGAGTCAAAGCAAATATATCACTTTAAGCGCCAGCCGATAAATCTACAAGATCTTCACCGTCAAGTCGCTTGCGTACGCGCAGGGCTCGTGCAAATACTTCTCAGCCACAGAAACATGATCCTTAATCAGTTGAATTAAAGTCCGTGTTATTACACTAATTACAGACTCAATATAATTATACTTGTGGATAAGCACGAATACATATTTCATCTTATTTAAAGGAGTAATTGCTGCAAAATTAGTCACTGCAAAAGTATCACTGTTCCAAGTGATTTGTTGATAAATTATGGTCTTTGTTAGCATAAATGATTTTTAAGAATAATTAGGTCATTTATTTCTTAACGTATGAAATAAATAAACATAATGTTAATGAATGATAAAAAATGTTCCTTCGTTTTTAAAACGACACAAAACTGCATTCAAAGTGTTTTAGTAGATTACGTTGACCAGAACGAAAATTGATTCCCCTAAAAAAAACAGAATATTTATTATTTATTAGAGCTGGCGACTTCCTCGCACAACGCATCAGTTTTGCGATACAGCGAGGAAATGCCGCCAGCATCCTCGCTACAATGCCACAAGGGCCAATCTTAGATATAGGTTAGGTTAAGTTAAGTAGATTAGTTAGATTTAATATTATGTACATAAATTGTATTTTGAAAATAAATATAAAAAAATATATTTATTCATAAGAATAATAAATAATTTTCAGATAATGATAAGTAACTGATTAATCCTTTCAACAACTTTGAAGTCATGTGGACATTATTGCGAAAAATTACGGACATTTGTCCGATTTCTAGACGTACTCCCAAACGCTCATACTCAACGCGTCATAAAAACTATACAAAAATTGATGTTGAACAGAGTTAATCCATCAAACAAATCAGATTAGGTTTATTCTTATTAACCCAAGCCGTGAAGCAAATATTGATTCCGATTCGAGCGCCGAGATTTTATTATACGCTTATGTATAATAAACACTGCTATTTATATTTAGTTTATTCGGCAATAGATATTTGCTATTTATCACGAATAGGTTTTTAACCTAATTTTCTTGTATTTGGCAGGATGATGAACTT
The DNA here is from genome assembly GCA_025490895.1 of Thaumatotibia leucotreta. NCBI lineage: Eukaryota > Metazoa > Arthropoda > Insecta > Lepidoptera > Tortricidae > Thaumatotibia > Thaumatotibia leucotreta. The sequence goes on from JALPQI010002670.1 coordinate 69,130, forward strand.
CATATTATTATATTCAAACGTGTATCATAATATGGCCCCAGAAAACAAGAACCCTAGCCAAGATCCCAAATCATCGTAATCGTAGTGTGATAGTTAGTATTTTACACAACTTGGTATTTTACTTTAACAAAATTCAGATTGGATATACGAGATATCTAAAATTACAACACTTATCAGTCTAAAACTAGTTCGTACCAAAACATCACAGGGCATCAACTCTGGTAGTGAAAACCAAGATCTAGTTTATTCCCCTATTCGCGGCCGCGTAAACTCCACTCAGACGTTTTACGGCTCAATCATTCATTATTTTATAGTCATCCAAGAGCTTACTGTCAAATTTCGCCGGGGAATTTTATTTCTACTTCTTATACCGTGTGTAAATCTAATACAGGCGATAAATTAAACCAGGCACAGGATTGGTGTAATTCATGTTTTATGATAATGATTTTTTTAAGTTACATAATTATACCCCAACAGCAATTTACGAAAGATTTAAAAGCAGTACGAAAATTATTATGTCATACGATTTGAAATTACCTGTCAACAGAGTTGTGCGAAAGGTAATCCGATTACTCCTTTCGATTACTTGTGTATGTGTACTTTGTAATCTGCATTACAAATGTCACATGCAAATGTGTTTTTAGAAGTAATCATATTCTTTTTTGCCCAATCCTGCCTGTCAACGAGCGTTAATTCAAGTGTGCATTGTATTGCAAGTCGAATCATTTTATTGTACAGTTCGTGTTTTTACTGTAATTTTAAGTCAAAGTTATCTAAATGTAGTACTTATGAGCTATAGTTATTCACATGCTTTGATTTTTGCAATAGACTTTATTCAAATGTAAAATAAGAATGATGTAATGTAGCCACATTATCTACTAACCCCCGTTAACAATTTCGCCCGTTTTAGATTTACACCCTGTATGATTCGAGCCTGTCAAAATTGTCGATGATTGATTAGATTCTGTATTATAGGCTTGTTAGACGTATTCTAGAAAATTGTTATTTTATCCTACATAAATTGAACTTCATCATGTATTTGGTGTAAGCTTGTATGTAAATTGTAATGCTGTTTTGATGACTTTGAGCTGAATGATAAATATGAGTTGTTTTGCTTTTATAGTTTTACCATTCAGTTTTATCGACTTTGTTGCTAAGGTTTAGATAGGTATTTAAATAATAGAAACGTTATTTTTATTTTTCCCTGCGTATTACGGTCAAGAATCAAGGATGAAAAACGTCATCCTTCATTTCTTTCAAGTATTTTTTTATGGCCGTGTGGTGACTGTAGTAAGAATACATTTGTCACCACCTCAACTCCTCTTTCGGGTGTTGACTAAGGGATTGAAGTGTCAATGATCACTATTTGATAAAAAATTGATGATGGGCAGCAGCGTCATCATAGTGGACACATTACTGCGATCGCTAATCCGCTTGCCCAGCGTGGTGATTATGGGCATTTACCTCCTAATGCGTCTATGCGCATAGTTAATAGGAGAGGCTAACGTCTAGCAGTGGACTATCTGCTGATAATGTCTTTTTTTTACTAATTTTATGAAACGCATATTCATGTAGAATTTATGTAGTGTGATAATAAAATTGTACCATAAAAGTATTAAATTACAATTTATGGGTAGGCAAGTAGACTCAGATAAATGTAATTATGAACAAGCTCAATACGTGAAACGTCCTTGGCTAGTATTTTATTAGTTCTTGCGGAGTAAATAGTAGTAGTAGTAGTGACCATACCAAGTGGGTTATAGTGACAAGACAATAGTGTTGTGCTACATAAAATATGCTAACAAATGAAGTTACAATATTTATAAAATTTTATAAAGTGTTGGATAGGTAGCTACTTCAGGTTGGTCCCTAATTTTGTTATGTAAATAGTAACTTCCATTTTTTTTAAACACGCTTTAGAAGTATTAAATATGATTAGGAAAATTTGGTTTATTTTGATTTTGAGATCAAAAAATAATATCTAAACAGAATTAATTGCGTGGAAAATACTTTCCTCAAAATTCTCGATACAAAACGTCAATAAAAACATTAAAGGTCTTTGCCCGGAGACCGTAGCATACCATGACCGTAGCATGAACGTATCAGACAAAAAACTATTATTTTTATTGAAAAGTATGAGACCATGCCCACTAGGACGTTCAGGCGCCGGCCAACACGGTCTCATACTTTTCAATACAAATAATAGTTTGTTGTCTGATACATTCATGCTACGGTCATGGTATGGTACGGTCTAGTGATAAGAAGTTTGTTACGAAAATATTAAGGGTTAAATTCTCGGGTCGACTCTCGCGCTATTTAACCACTCACTTGCTTCATGTAGCTTTTGTTACATTTCATCACTCTTATTATTACATAGACATAGAGTCTATCGCAAAAATCAAAGCAACTGAGTGGTTAACAGGAACCCTCGGTTTTAAGAACCGTTATTATATCACTGTTGCGTAATCTACTATTTCATCACACTTGCTGTCTAAGCGCGCCATTGCTTGCATGCGTAGGAGTAATTGAAAAGTGAAATTCCCTAGGGAGTAATAGAAATTTCAGTACGTCATAGAATCATATTTTTGTCTTAAAACTTATTCTTTTGTCCACAATTGTGATGAAAAACATTTTATGCATCACGGTCGGTAAGCGATTGATTAAAAACCCTCCGCCTACGGCGTCGGGCTTTTAACGCTCTCGTTAGTAATTCCATACTTACCTCCCTTACTGCACAACGTACTATTACGAAATCCTTCTTCTAATACTCGTAATGACGACAGTCATAAGGCCTATACAAAATCTTTAATAACACTTTCTTGATATACCTAGGAAAAATAATATCACGAATAAGGAACTGAAATATAATACTCCGCCATTAGCTCCCAAAGCATCGATGAAACAAGATCATCGATACTCGAGCTCTAATTGATACTATCGATTGTCGAACAGCACTGACCGGTAAGTAATCGCTTGTTACGACCGCGAACAAGTCGATTCAGTACAATCGATCGATAAACGATTGCGACTAGTATGTTAATTACATTGATTAACTTGGCTTTGGCGCTGTTAGAGTAGGTAATTGTTTATTATCTAACTAGCGCCTGCCGGCGACTGTGCGTGCAGAAGTCATAGCCCCCTCTTCGAGATGAAATTGTATGTCCTATTAATGATTAAATAATTAAATATTGTGGATATCGTACACAAATTGACCTAGTTGGATACTAGGCGACGATATATACCTAGCAATGTACAGAGAAGTTTCATATTATAAGTTGCGAAACTTCTGTAGATAAATGATTTCAGCAATTAAAATTTTACATGCAATCTAATCATGCCAAAACCGTTGCATATACATGACTATATATACCTCGATATTTTTCTAGCAGGAACGAGGGATTGACAAAATTAAACATCGACATAACTTAATATTTTCTTCGGTTAAGGGTCGGATAGATGTGGGAAATTTTACAGATTCTGTCAAATTTCCCCATTTCGCACACACGCGCACTTCACGCACACTACCTCATTTTACCGAGCGGGGTCATTGAACCTTGGTGATTTTTTTTATGAAAGCGGCCGAGTTTGTAATTTATCACTACCTCTTTTGAAGAATTACACTTGTCAACGTACTAGATGGTAAAAAGATAGAGAGGGATAGATTTTATAAGACTATCCTTGTCTTTTCGAGTCGTCTCAATGCAATGCAAAAGACAGATTTAATAGGAAGAAGATAAAATGAGTGTTTTAAATCGACACGAGCTAGGAATTTCCTTTTCGCACGTGTATCATACCACGTTTTTCAGTACAGAGTACAGGCCCTCTGAAGTTTCTACCTGATAAGAAATGAGCCATTTCTCGCACTAGTGCGGCAAAAATCTGTACTAAAAATGGATTTTCAGTACAGATCAATCAATTTGTTACAGTCATCATAAGATATATCTGAACGACCACGGCACTCAAAAATATCTGAGCATGCACACGAACGCCATGATAATAGCGGCCAACTCAGATATTTATGAGCACCCTGGCCGCTCCGCTATATCAGATGGTGACTGTACAGCATCGTATTCTGATTAGGAAATAGTAAGAGAAAAAAAATCCGCGTTAGAACAGAATGGCTTGGTTCGATACTCCGATAGTATGCCTGTTTGACCAACTGGTTGTAAGGCAAGCCATTAGTCCACTATAATAAAAAAATATATTTATATTTTTCTGATCAGAACACGATACAGTTGAATATAGGCCCTAAGTATTCACTATCACCAGCTTTTCGTAGACATTCAACTTTCCCACTGCTGTGTGCGCCAAACGCACAAGAGTCCACCAACGATTGCAGTGCCAACGACGCACATTTGCGTCGTTGGCACTGCAATCGTTGTCATTTGAATTTGATATATACAGAGGTAAATATTCTAAATTTATTTATTTTTCTATTTGGAGATTATTAAGAAGTTAAATATACCTGAACAATTGTTTGATGAGATTACTAAGTGTATAGATGTAATGCACAATCTCTTATTTTCGTATATTGAAGAAAAAACCCGATTCTATCTTCTCCACAACTCGTTTCAGTGCAATGGTGAAGTAGTTTCCGTGAAAAGCCTAATGAATGGAATTATGCATTACATTTGTATAATTATTAATGTGACTTACCAGCAGTTATCAGGTTTAAGGGAGCTTATTTTACTAAATTAAATTGCATTCTTTATAAAAATAAAAATGCACATAGGTAAAACATTAAGGAATTTATTATATTATCTTAAATGGTAATCAGTAGTTTATTTCAAGAATTACAATTACAACTGTAAATTGAAGAATTACAATTACAAGAAAAAAGTAGATCTTAAAAAAATTATTACATTTTCATTAAATTTAAATATTAGATGTCATATAGGTACTAAATATATAAACAATTTCGAAGTTTACCAACGCCAGAGGTGGGATTTGGAGAGTCGTCCTCAGTTTTGCGGCTGTTGCCTAAACCACTCGGCCACTCCAGTGGTTTAAGCATCAGCCACGAAAGCTGAGGACGTTGGGTTCAAATTCCACCTACGGCGTTGGTAAGCTTCGGTATTTTTTCTGTGGTATATGGCATCAAATATTTAAGTTTATATAGGTACATCGTAGTGTTACTACCTACTTAAAAAAAATAACTTAAAAAATATTTTATAAAATAATTTGAGTTGTTCCACAAAAATTGTAACCGTTATCATGGCGGGACCAGATCTTGAATTCGATCGACTCATATTGCATTATTTATTAGTACTGGATTAGTACTATTTGGTACCTTTTGTAAAAAAGTACCTCTTTTCAAAGTTATATTCAATCAGTCTGGTCCCGCCATTATAACGTTATAATGGTGGAACCCGGTCCTGAATTCTGTCCATATTCTGTCGATTCATATTGCATTATTTAAATAAATAAATAAATATTTTGGGACATCTTACACAAATCAACCTAGTCCCACGGTAAGCTCAATTGAGGCTTGTGGTGTGGATACTAGGCGACGATATATACAGGGTGTTTGTTATGTCGTTAGCCAAATTTGGATATGTCATTCGCGATCATCAGTACACAACATTTTTGAAAAAAAAGTGACACTTTTTTTTAGTTTTTTTTTCCTTTTTTTATCCGGCAAAAACATAATTTGTGGTCACTAGGCAAGTTTGTTTCAATCCGTGCGATTCGATGGCAGACAAAAGGGTAGCAGGTTTGAGTAGTCAAGTCTTAGCCAATCAGGAGTTCATCACAAGCACCGATCAGCCGACGTCACTCACCCCACCATCGGCACTAAACAATGAATAAAATGTCCTAACTACATGCACACACGATTGTTATTTGATTAAAACTGCCCAAGCGCATACCTACCTGTACCTGCTCGTCGTCATCAACAATTCAATTTGCTTAGAGAGTGCATTAGAATCGATATCTGAGGTAAACCAGTACGCGTTTGTATGACGGAACATTTAAGTTACTCCGTTCTTGAGGTCAAATTATGCTGGCTCGGCTGATCGCAAGATGCCATGTCCCATTTGTACAGCACTCTGTAAACAAAGAAGGAGTGCGCTTGCGTAAACGCGCTCGAGTCAAACTACCCTCAGATCGGCGCGCAACTCAAAATACCCTCATTATTAGTACTGTATGCGATAGACTGATAATGCTGTCTCGTGAGATTTACCTGCAAGTTAAGCTCCACCTCCATTCCCCACCACGCGTAGGAAACTTGTTACGTACGTTATAACGCATTGAATTAGTTACCTTATGCGGGTTAATTAAAGTTGCAAACTCAAACACCCTTTCCAATCTGATTTGGCAGTTATGAGATGATGGGGCAGTACGCAAAGTAAGCAAGTGATCATAGTGACCAAACATTCGTTAGATAATGGGATTTAAAAAAAAATCTATAACAAAAAGGATAATGAAAAATTGATTATTTTTGTTTTACCAAATATTTTTTTACGCCTTTACCCAGCACATATTGCAATATGGCTAATGATATAACAAACACCCTGTATAATAGATAGATACATATAGATACTTAAATACATAGACAGCCATGACCAAGGAACAAATATTTGTGATAAATAAATACACAAATAATGCCCTCGCCGGGATTCGAACCCGGAACCTCCAGCTTCGTAGGCAGGGTAACTACCAACTAGGCTACGGAGGCTGACTTAGTACTGAATTGATACTATTTGGTACCTATTGTAAAAAAAATAGTACCTCTTCCATTTCAAAGTTATATTTGAAATAGTCTGGTCCCGCCATTATAACGTTATAATGGCGGACCCAGGTTCTGAATTTTGTCGGTTTATATTGCATTGTTTAGTACTGAATTGGTACTATTTGGTACCTGTTGTAAAAAAAATTAGTACCTCTTCCATTTCAAAATTATATTTCGAATATTCTGGTCCCGACATTATAACGTTATAATGGCGGGAAATAGTCTGGTTCAAATGGTCTGGCACACTATTTCAAATATAATTTTGAAATGGAAGGGGTACTAATTTTTTTACAAGAGGTACCAAATAGTACTAATTCAGTACTAAATAATGCAATATGAATCGACAGAATATGGACAGAATTCAAGACCTGGTTTCGCCATTATAACGTTATAATGGCGGGACCAGATTATTCGAAATATAATTTTTGAAATGGAAGAGGTACTAATTTTTTTACAACAGGTACCAAATAGTACCAATTCAGTACTAAGCAATGCAATATGAATCGACAGAATTCAGGACTTGGTTCCGCCATTATAACGTTATAATGGCGGGACCAGACTATTTCAAATATAACTTTGAAAAGAGGTACTATTTTTAAAAAAGGTACCAAATAGTACCAATTCAGTACTAAATAATGCAATATGAATCGACAGAATTCAGGACCTGGTTCGACCATTATTACGTTATAATGGCGGGACCAGACTGAGTGAATATAACTTTGAAATCGAAGAGATACAAATTATTTTACAACTGGTACCAAATAGTACTAATTCAGTACTAAATAATGCAATATGAATCGATCGAATTCAGAATCTGGTCACGCCATTATAACGGTTACCAAAAATTACATTTAGTTTTGCACAAGATATCATTGTTATTAATGTTATTATTATTACACAAGGTACATTTATAAATATTACATTATGTTGTGGAAATAAAGTAATTTTCCATAACTAGCTACGGCGGCTTCGCATGGGCGGAATACTACTACTAAATATAGTATTGTTCATTAATTATGCAGCCCCCCTATTGAATAATTATCTAATCTATCTGGTTTTGATAAAAACGTCGAGAGGGTTTTGCATTAACCATAATAATAGCGGGACCAGATCCTGAATTCGATCAATTCATATTGCATTGTTTTACCTTTTGTGAAAAAATAGTACCTCTTCTATTTCTAAGTTATATTCTAAATTATCTGCCATTTTGAAAAGAGAGTACCTATCTTTGAAGTTTCTATTACCTGTCTTTGAAAAATACATATATGGACTCATTGCTGTTTTAGCTCTGCAAAGCAAATTAAGATTTATTCTAAATTTTTTTAAGTCATGCTGCGTCTCCTATTTGAAAAGATCCATTTTAAAAATAAATTTCAAATGCAATTGGTTGCAACCGTACTTGTGAATAAAAAATATAATATAAATATACACAGTTTTTATAGACGAACTTCATTACCATTGACAATGATAAAATTACCACCAAGTGGATGCCGCAAACTAGGCGGGGACGAGGCAGGCCCAGGCGGAGATGGCAGGACGACCTGGACGCCTTCGCCAACAATTGGCCAGACTTGGCACCGAACCGGGAGCTGTGGAGATCTGAGGGAGAAACATTTGCCCAGCATTGGGACACGTCTACAGGCTAGGAAAAAAAATCGATCCTGTTTCTGTTCAGGATCAAAAGCTTGTATAGACCCAAAAAAAAGTTTTCGTCTAGAAAAGCCGTAAATAGAGATTTAAAATCCCCATACAATTTGTATGAATGTTAAAATAGTACATTTCGACACAAGTGCGAAAAACATGAAATTCGAAACGAGTGGCGAATTTTTAAAACACGACCGATAGGGAGTGTTTTAAATCGACACGAGTTACGAATTTCGTTTTTGCACGTGTCTGCTACGACGTTTTTTAGTTCAGATCCGAAGTTTCCTTCCTCCGAAGTTTTGGACCTGACGTAAAATGACCCACTAAAATAAACCATACACTAAAAAATACACCATCTGTACTAAAAAATATTTTTTCACGCTTAATTTTTTTATGTTAATCGATTCCATTCGTATCCAGTACCAATAGTTTCTCAGGGGTCAACTTATAGCAATGTATAAAAAAGCCAAAATTTCAAGAAAACTGTTTTCATAGTTACATTTACTATGGAAAAAAAGTGAAAGTTTAATTACATCATATGTCACGATAATTATACCTCCTATGCTAAATGACAATAATACTGTGTGGAAACATTAGCTACATTCATTATCTCGATTTGCGGCTTTTCTAGCCGAAAATATATTTTTTGGTCCCATACAAGCTTTTGATCCTGAACAGAAACAGGATCGATTGGCATCAAAAAAAGTTTTCACGACACTGTTCGTAAATGTGGTGATTGTTTGTCTAAACACAGTACGGAAAGTTGCCTATAGACGTATGGCTGTCAAATTGTGACAGCTGTAGAGCTGTACATCTTTGAACGTAATCAAGTAATCAAGTAATTTATTTCTTTCATGTAGTACATAGGATCTTACAAAATAAAAGTATCATACATGAGCCCCGTAAGGGCATGGAAATATTGGCAAATCTTAAAAGTAACTTATACTAATTCAATTTTTGTTTTTTCACAGGGTATCACTCTAACAGTTGGTCATTTAAGTATTCATTCACAGAATAGTATGTTTTAGTTACTAATAGCTTCTTTAATTTATTAACAAAAATATGAAATTTCTCTTCTTTTTTAATTTTTTCAGGTAATTTATTATACAATTTTATAGACATTTTTAAAGGACCAGATGAGTGTAGTTTTAATCGAGAGGGAGGTGCTATTAATCGTGAGTTGTGTCTAGAAGGGTGGGAAGAGGGTATGTCTCCTCGTTTCGTGTAAGATTCTATATATTTATGGACAAATTTACATGTTTCGAGTATGTATATGCAGGGTAGAGTTAGTATTTCGTGTTGTAGGAAGTAAGGTTTGCAACTATCGGGCTCTTCAATATTTACTATGATGCGTATTAGCTTTTTCTGCTTAATAAAAAGGGAGGGAGCATCGGTACTATTTCCCCATAATATTATTCCATAGCATAGCCAGGAGTACCCATATGCATAATATGTTGAAAGTGCAGTTTTGATGTCAGTAGTTCTTTTAATTTCGCCTAGTGCATAAGTAAACTTAGCTAATTTGGTTCTTATATTATTTAGGTGCGGTTTCCAGGATATGTTTTTATCTATGGTGATTCCGAGTAATGAGAATGAGTCGATGACTTCTAGTTCAATGGAGTTATGGATGAAATTTATTTCTAATTGTTCTTTTTGATGGGGGTAGAAGGTCATTAGTTTAGTTTTTACGTCACGAACAGTACAACAATGTTGAACGTAAACTAAAAGGTCATATCTAAACACGGATTTCATAGGTAGATACGATGTTTTGAAAATTATTTCAGTGAAATTTTCTCGGACTGTTTTTTTAATTTTTGTGGCACAGGATCATGGCGTTCAGCCACATAAAAATGTGACTAATTTTTAATAATTATAAAAAATGTGTTTTATTTCCTCACAGTTGTCGTGAAAAGCACAATGATTAGCCTCGGCTAAAAGTGCAATAGATGAACTGGTACTATCGAAGGCCTCCCAAAGGGTCAGCCTTCAAACAAACTCGTTCATCTATTGCTTAATTACCAGCCTCTACAACAATGTAAGTACTATTGTTAAAAATGACAATTTTCTCGCAACCTGTATGATTTTCCCAAAATCAGTAAACGCCAATTTTCACTAATTTAAAATCGAGGAAGGTCATATAAGACCATTTTCGCATAGCTACTCTGGATCTGGTAGCTGCCCTCTCTAACCCAAAAATAATTTCTACCCTATCTATATATTACCTATATATAAAAAAATAATACTTATACCTGCAAATGAAAATATTAGAGGTGTATATACCTTCTTTCTTGGTATAAACGACGTCAGTGTTCGTTTATTTCTTTTGTTTCCCACTTGAACAATGCTGAAAACTTAGGAAAAAAAGTGTTAAAAAATCATAAGAAATTAGATTTCACTCAAGAAAGACCAACCGACCTAACAAAATAATGGTAAATGGTCATTCCAGGTGAAATCAACAAATCGAGTGTGCTGCATGGTTTCTGATTTGAATGAAAAAAATGGAGGATATACTTTATGGTGGCAGAAGTGCTGAACCACCACCAGTTTTCTTTTTTATCTTTTAGTTTCCAAGTTTTGCCCTTGCAAAATTCAGAGTGGGGTCAAATTTCTAATTGTGGAAAAACAGACATAACTTTTTTTTATACAATAAAAGGTAACGAAATAATTATTACTTTGTCATTATATTTTCAATTGGTTCTTGAGCCGACCCTGGTGCATATCAAATATAATTTTATTCTAAAAAATAAAGTACTTGCCGTGTTCATCTTGTAAAATAAATATAAAAGTGTTAAAGCAACTACTTGTAATAGAAAAATATAAATGAAAATTGAGACGTTCGAAAATGCTCATGTTTGACTTTAAAAAAATCAATGTGGAACACTTGCTACGCTCAGGTTTCTGTTTTAAAACCACTCGCTTCGCTCGTGGTTCAACTATGGAGTCCTTTCGCTTGCTCGTGTTTCAATTTCATGCTCGCGGGTAAAATACAACTTTGCACCCTTGTACAACAAATAACTATTTCTTTAAAGAAGATGATGATGAGCAGCAGCAGCACAGCATCGTCACAGTGGACAAATTACTGCGATCGCCAACCCTTTTGCCCAGCGTGCCGATTATGGGCATTTACCTCCTAATGTCCAATACGCATAGTTAATAGGATCACCTTGTATATTATTCTATCAATTTATCAGCCTGATTAATATGTACACTATACCAAGTTGCAAATTTTTTATTCTAACGGTCACTCAGTTATGCTGCGGACAGACAGACAGATAGACAGACAGACGGACGTAGCGAAACTATAAGGGTTCTTAGTTTACTACGGAACCCTAAAATCTCGTGTTGATTTAAAACACTCCTTTCGGTCGTGTTTTATTTTATCGGCAACCTTTACTTTTTTCACGCTTGTATCGTAATGTCATCATCATCATCCATCATCATTATCATATCAGCCGAAAGACGTCCACTGCTGAACATAGGCCTCTTCCAAAGATTGCCACAATGACCGATCCTGCGTCACCCTCATCCAGCGGACCCTGGGGCAAGAAAACATTTTTTTTGTCTAGCGGTTAATTCTGAAAACGTTAACTTACAAAAAAAAAACCGGCAAAGTGTGAGTCGGACTCGCGCGCGAAGGGTTCCGTATCATTATCAATTTATCGTTAAAAAATACAGTTAAATCAACCTATCTTAAAAACTATAAGAGATAATTTAGTCAAACCAAAAATCGTTGATAGAGTTTATTAATATCATCATCATCATCATCATCATCAGCCAATTGACGTCCACTGCTGGACATAGGCCTCCCCCAGAGAGTTCCACAAAGATCGGTCGTGAGCTGTCCGCATCCATATTATTAATATGCATAACATAATTTGTTTTTAGAATTTAATGCACGTAGTTTAAGAAATAGAGGGGGGGGGGACACATTTTTCAGACTTTGAGAGATGATATCTCGAAAATGGTTCGCTTAAATTAAAGTGTGATGTATAAACCTTTATATCATTTTCAAAGACCTTTCTATTGATACCCCATACGCTTGTATACATCTAAAAAAAAACTATCCCTCAGTTACATGTATGGAGGGCCCCAACCCCAATATTTTTTTTTTATAATTTAGTATCATAATTCTGTAGCGGTTAATACAACACGTATTCTTATTAAATTTCATTACTGTAGCATTTATAGTTTCTGAGTAAATCGGCTGTGACAGACGGACAGACGGACATGACGAATGTATAAAGGTTCCGTTTTGCCATTTTGGCTACGGAACCCTAAAAAAAACTCTCTTTTGTAACCCGATTCTTTTTATAGACCTATTCAACAATACCAACCATACTATAAGATTACAGCAAAATATTTTTTAATATATTTTATTCTACCTCTTTTTCGGTGTGACTGATATGTAGGTATACGTGTACCAAATTGCAAATTTCTTTTACTAACGGCCTATGAGCTATGCTGCGGACAGACAGACGGAAAGACGGACAGACGGACATGGCGAAACTATAAGGGTTCCTCGTTTACCACGGAACCCTAAAAAGGTTGGAATTAATTTTGGGTCTATATCGGGTGGTATATTTTTTTTATTTCGAAAAATTTGTCGCATACCAACTTTACGCCGAAATATGAATGGCCTAAACATTGTTGCACACATTTTTGTTTTGCCGAAATTGTTGATCCTAACTTGGTTGTTCCTAAATATCGTTTGTCCTAATGATTTTCGTGTCTAATGTGAATGTATCGAATAATAATTTTGCATAATTGTGATGATCCTACCACTTAATGTACTAAAACTAACTACCTTTAAAAAAATATTTTCCTTAAACTTAACCCTCCCTTAAACCACCCCTGTAGTCCAAAGAATTTTAGTGATCAGTACGGACCTAGGAACCGGTCGACGAATCCCCGCTGCGTGGGACTTCTATTCCTGATCTAAGGGAGAAAAGGTACCTAACGAACCTATCCAGGTTAGGAGTAGGGGAGGTACAGATTAATTATTTTCTAATACAGGGGGCTTCGCCCCCGAGCCGCTTCGCTCTCCCGTCGCCCCTTTTTCGGGTTTATAAGAAGGAGGATGGGTAAACTTACTTAAGTATTTTATAGACTACGCCTTTCACTCCGCCCTATCCTAGAAACCTAACCATTTCAAGTCGGTTTTACCCTGGCTTATTACTTGAACATTATTTTAAACCATTCACCATATTGTTAATATGCTTTTTTCAATGAAATTTCGGACATAACAATTGTAGGCGCAAAGAAAATTGACAGTTTGAGCAGTAGGAAAAATAATATTAATTACAATGAACATTATGATTATTAAGCTTTAGGTAATTCGACGTTCGAGTAATCAATATTAGGATAAATATGGTGTAGGTGTTTTAAATGTGTTTGCGCAAAATAAAGTAGGCTAAACGAGTAGTATGCCATTTAACACTATGCCAAACATTCTCGGCCAAAAAATTTTAGGACAATCGACGTTATGCGACACGACAGGCACCCCTTAATTTTATCTTAAAAATATACTCTTCAGACAAAGTTTCGGCTTAAAGACATTATTTTGTACACTTGTATGACGGTGAACACTGTCACCGGCGTCGAAAGTGTTAAGGGATAAATATTTAAAAAAAAAATGAAATTGATTTGTCTTATTTTTTAATCAGCAGTTGGAATACGACGTATCAAGTCGCTATCTTTCAAATCACACTATTTCCATACAAACTTTCAACTACCTTTTAACCAATTTAGGGTTTAAATTTTATAAAATGATTTCTTATTTTGTATACAAATGATTATATAAGTAACCTTCTGTAAAACTGCCATCTTTCTAGCCCTAGTAATTTACACTAAATTTATAGTCTACCTTAGTCTCCTTAAACAAAATCTACACCCCTACTTAACCCTCTCAATCATGATAATATGTCCCTACATTCTGATATATTATTGCATTTTTCGTATTTTACTTAGTAAATCTCCTACAATGTTTTAGGTCTCCAATTGTAGCTTTGCATCGCCTTGTTACAAAATACTTTTATAGGGATTATCATAGCTATAAACATTCTAATCCCCTTTTAACCTTTAAGAAATGATTAAATTACATTTCTTGTACCCTTGTAAAATACCTTATTAATACTAAAGTTTCAAGTTTCTAAATTAAAATAAATTTGGATCCCACCTTTGCACTCTTATCTTACCAGAAAAAAACAGCTTATACACGAAGTTGGACATTGTCATTCAAATGAACAATAAGTTGAGTCTCTAATTGTTTACATTTATTTTTACCAATGTATAAAATACGCAATAGAACGTCGAATTTACAAGAATATGTTTGTAATTTACCATTTTTGGAGTTACCTACGTCACATAAACGTGTACGAGTATTTGCTCGTGCTATGATCAAAACATCATCATCATCAGCCTATGATAGTCCACTGCTGGACGTAAGCCTCTCCTATTAAATATGTGTATAAACGCATTAGGAGGTAAACGCCCATAATCGCCACGCTGGGCAAGCGGATTGGCGATCGCAGTAATGTGTCCGCTATGATGACGCTGCTGCCCATCATCAATCTTTTATCAAATAATGGTCAGTGACACTTCAATCCCTTAGTCGACTCTTACGACAACCGCAGGAGGAGTTGGGGTGGTGACAAATGTATTCTTATTGCCGTCGCCACACGGCTAACATACGATACCAATACTGACATACGAGGTTGCTAAGAGGAGTGACAATTTTGGCTATCAGAAGACGATTTACTTGTATGCTAGCAGATATACGATACAAAAGTGAAAAAATTATATCCAGCTGTGGCCATAAATTTATGCATACCTAATATTCAAATCGTATAATAACAAGAATATAGAAAATACAAATAAATAACTAGGAATGTATTGCAACTTACAGGGAAAACACGGCCAAATAACTAGTAGGTAGGTTTTTGTGTCCGTATTGATAGTCCTGTGGATTATTATAATTATATAACAAACATATTCTATCTTTCTTATTATTATTATAGCTAAATTGACATCCTGATCGTTTTGACTTCGAGCCGTCACCGTCGCATGTGTTTTAAAATGACGTATTTTGTTTCCAGAGTATAGAAAATAAACTCCATTACACCAAATCGTATCCGTAAACTTTTTTCATTTTTAATCGTTTTCGCGAATGTAACTTATACGTGTTCGGTAGTATTGAGTTTTATTTTGAATCAGTTGTTATAGTTTTTTTGTGTTCCGTCATAAAAATAACAAGAAACATAAATAAACGATGGGGTTCGAAAGAATTTCTTCGTTCTGATTTTCCCTACTTATTTAAAGACACTTTGAGTACTGGCATCCCTTGACGTATATGTATATGATTTTATGTCATTTTCAATGTCAAAAAGAGCTGTCAACGGGAGCGATTTGGCGTGCGTCCGACCTCGAGGAGGCGCTCGCGCCATCTGAGTCAAAAGAGAATTTTGACTCGTGTCGCCATTTGTATGGAGAATATACGTAATTTTAAATTAAGGATTAAATTTCTCCGTTGTCTTTATGAGGAAAAATATGAATATGCCCTGATGCACTTATTCAGTTATCTGGCTTTTAAATTAACATGAATATTTTATGCCCGTTAAAGAAAAATATGCATTGCGTCGTGTTCGAAAAATATGCAATTTTTTCATTTTTCGGTACATTTAGAGCCGATTTCTAGGAAATTCATGTAAATATAAAATATAATATAAATTGGAGCCTCTGCACGGGTTCTTTCTGAATAAGCTCATGTAAGAAATATGTTTGTAGAGTTATATTTACTTAACAAATTCTTTGTTCGAAAATAGGTCTAAAACGACAAAATCGGGAATCCGACCCTTAATAATAATATTCTTTCTGGGCTTCCATGCTCAGGTAATGTCGTGCCTGAGCGTGGACGCCGAGAGCGCCCCGTTTCGTATTCTGGGGGGGGCAAATCCGCGCTCCGCCATCCACCATCCTCCCGAGGCAAGAACAAGACGGCTACGGCAGCCCCTGCCACGCTCGCTGTGGACTTCTGCAACATCAGGGGTTTGCATTCAAATCTTAATGCAGTCCATCATCACCTAGAGACAGCCAAGCCGGCCTTGCTTTTTCTAACAGAGACGCAGATATCGTCTCCAGCGGACACGAAATACCTCTCCTACCCTGGGTACGAACTGGAGCATTCCTTTCTCCCTAGGGCTGGAGTGTGTGTGTACGTTAGAGGCGATATCAGTTCTCGTCGCCTCAGCAATCTTGAAGGTAGGGACCTTTCCACCTTATGGCTGCGTGTTGACTGCGGCGAACATCCTCGCGTCTACTCGTGCCTCTATAGGTCCCATAGCGGTGATGCCGAAACTGACCGACTCTTGGAGCAGATACAAACGGCTGTAGATTCTGTGCAGCAGCAGATCCCATCCGCCGAGATCATCGTTCTTGGCGATTTCAATGCCCACCATGCCGAATGGCTGGGCTCCAGCAAGACTGATCATGCGGGGAGATCTGTTCACGACTTTGCTCTGACCTACGGCTTGACACAACTGATTACAGCGCCTACGCGAATCCCAGATGTGGAGAGCCAGGAACCTTCCCTGTTGGACCTTCTGCTGACTTGTCACCCGGTTGGTTATGATGTATCCGTTGTAGCCCCTCTCGGTTCCTCGGATCATTGCCTCATCCGGAGTACAGTGCCACTCACTTGCCCGCCGCGTCGGTGAGTTGCTTGCAGCCGCCGTGTGTGGCACTATAAGTCAGCAGACTGGGATGGGATACGGGTGTTTTTTGCGTCCTACCCTTGGGGGCAGGTTTGCTTCACATCGCCGGATGATCCTGATATCGCTGCTGACTCTGTTGCTGACGTGATGCTTCAGGGGATGGAACTTTTCATTCCATCCTCTGCGGTACCTGTTGGTGGCAAAACCCAGCCTTGGTTTGATCGCTCCTGCAAAAAGGCGGCTCGCCGAAAGATGGAGTGCTACCAGGCCTGGGCTAATGCGGCGGCGGTTCAGGATGTAAATACCAGCGCATTAAAAAAGGAGTTCAACTTTGCCTCCAGGTCCTTCAAAAGAGCCATTGCCAGAGCAAAGTCGTTGCACATTGGTAGGATTGGCGAGAAACTAGAGCGCCTCCCCTCGGGAACTCGTGCGTTCTGGTCTCTTGCCAAAGCTATCCAGGGGAATTTCTACACGCCGTCTTTTCCACCTCTGCATACGGGGAATGATTCGTTGGCCCACGACGCAAAGGACAAAGCCGATTTATTGGGTAAGCTTTTTGCGTCCAACTCGACTTTGGATGACGGGGGGCAAGCGCCGCCGTCTATACCGCGGTGCGAGAGCTGTATGCCGGATGTACAGTTCCGCCAAAGCTCTGTGCGTAAGGCTCTTCGCTCCCTCGACATCCATAAGTCCAGTGGGCCTGATGGTATCCCCGCGGTTGTATTGAAGATGTGTGCCCCCGAGTTGGCGCCGGTCTTAACGCGTCTTTTTCGGCTCTCCTACTCTTCTGGCGTAGTCCCGACTTCGTGGAAGTCAGCTTTGGTGCATCCGATCCCTAAAAAAGGCGACCGCTCAAATCCATCCGACTACAGGCCGATAGCTATAACCTCCCTTTTCTCGAAGATTATGGAGTCCATAATTAATCGTCAGCTCCTCGGGTATCTTGAGGATCACCAGCTCCTGAGTGACCAACAATACGGTTTCCGTAGGGGTCGTTCGGCTGGTGATCTTTTAGTTTACCTGACACATTGCTGGGCAATGGCGATAGAGACAAAAGGTGAGGCACTGGCAGTTAGTTTGGATGTTGCGAAGGCTTTCGATCGCGTTTGGCACAAAGCCCTTCTTTCGAAACTTCCATCCTATGGGCTTCCAGGGAAATTATGCAAATGGGTCAGCAGTTTTCTAGCAGACAGAAGCATTAAGGTCGTTGTTGACGGTGAATGCTCTGACTCAATGTCTGTGAATGCTGGTGTCCCTCAAGGCTGTGTGCTATCACCCACGCTATTCCTCCTGCATATTAATGACATGTTGCATACTAGCGGCATTCATTGTTATGCGGATGATAGTACGGGTGATGCCTCCTACACCGGCCGTGCTAATATTTCCCGGGAAAACGTCATTGAGAGCCGGAACAAACTTGTGTCTGAAATTGAGACCTCCCTAAAAGAAGTCTCAGATTGGGGTCGGCTTAATTTGGTCCGATTTAACCCTACTAAGACACAGGTTTGCGCGTTCACCGCGAAAAAGCTTCCGTTTGTCGCGTCACCCCGTTTCGAGAGCACTTCCCTATCTGCCACAGCCAGTATTGGAATTCTTGGTGTTGACATCTCGAGTGATGTCCAGTTCCGCGTCCACCTAGAGGGTAAGGCCAAATTGGCCTCGAAGAAGCTCGGTGTGCTCAATAGATCGAGGCAGTACTTCACGCCGGCTCACCGCCTACAGCTTTATAAGGCGCAGGTTCGCCCGCATATGGAGTACTGCTCTCATCTTTGGGCAGGGGCACCTAAGTACCAGCTTCTCCCTCTAGACCGCATCCAACGGAGAGCAGCTCGAGTTGTCAACTGCCAACGTATTTCTGATCGGCTTGATACCCTGGCGCTGCGTAGAGATGTGGCCTCGCTCTGCATTTTCTATCGCATGTACTACGGGGAGTGTTCCGAGGAGTTGTTCGGATTAATACCTGCCGCTTCTTTCCGCCACCGCCCTACGCGACAATGTTTTCATTCTCACCATTTAGATGGTTGGCGGTTCTCAACTGTGCGCTTTTCTCGTAACTTCCTGCCTCGCACAGCTAAACTTTGGAACGAATTGTCACAAGCGGTGTTTCCGGACCGATACGACCTTCAAACCTTCAAGAAAAGAGCGTACTCCCACCTTAAAGGCCGGCAACGCATTTGCGACGCCTCTGGTGTTGCGGGTGTCCATGGGCGACGTTAATCGCTTTCCATCAGGCGATTCGTCTGTTCGTTTGCCACCTATAGCATAAAAAAAAAAAAAAAAAAAAAAGGTTACCGCGAGGATTACTTATGAAATAAAACTATGAAATCCGCAGACCACGAACTGTAAAGTGCTCGAAACGTCGGAATGAAGTTAAAATTAGTTAATATACGCGAGTTTATCCGTTTTCATAGTTTTATTTCATCGACATAACTGTTATCGATAAGTCGAGAAGTGGTCGAGAAATAAATGTAATAAAACAATAATTCACCGTAGCTTAATATATTAAGATAACTTACAAGAATACAAATCATTCAATAGTAGTACTAAAGTAGTTTCTTTGAGTATAAAATATTTGGACTTAATAAATCAGAATAAAAAAAAAAACTATTTTACGAGAGGTATTTTTTTTTATTTTTTCCACAATTTTTAATTTTGTAAATAATCAATGAATGTAAAGAACGCCATTAATATTAAAGACGACATGGTACACCTGATGCACTGCGAATTTTGCGTCAAGCTTATAAGCGCGGAATTACGGTGGTGAACGAAAATATAATTTAGACACTGGTTTGTTAAAATCGATTTATTAAACAACAAAAGCGTACTTCAGATTGTTGTGTCTCTTGAAATGTAGTACATTAACCATGACTAACGTCCATACAATTTATCATTAGCATAATATGATCATTTTTAAAATATTCAAAAATTTGGTAAAAATTGTTTCGAACTAGACGAACTCCACTGCATCGGGGCTCGTATTATATCTTTAAATCAAAGCCTAAATGGGTCCTGTATTTCTGGTTACCTGGTATTATTATTTTTTTTTTCTTATACTACGTCGGTGGCAAACAAGCAAACGGCCCGCCTGATGGAAAGCAGTCACCGTAGCCTATGGGCGCCTGCAACCTCAGGGTGTCACATGCGCGTTGCCGACCCAATAAAAATAACGTGGCACAACAAAGTGGCTCCACTCCACCTGATCGTAAGTGAAAAGTAGAGCCCAAATCGCGGCGGCAACGAACAGGAGACAATCAGTAACCTGTTATTAAAAAAAAAAGAAAAATTTAATAAATAAATATTTATAAATATAGGAATTAATTCTACTTATACCTACCATGCATATGCATAGTACTGTTTCATAGAACAAGCGCGGTTCATCGATAAGAAATATCGACTTTAGCCGCATCTCTCTGACAGCTCGTTTTTATTGCCCTGCCGGCACGAAGCCTTTGCGACGACAATAGTTGGTAGTGACCCTGCCTACTAAGCTAGAGGTAGGGTTTAAATCCCGAAGTGGGCATTATTTGTGTATTTATTTATCACAAATATTTGTTCCTTGGTCATAGCTGTCTGTGTATGTAAGTATCTATAATAATATGTATCTATTTATTATATAGGTATGTATATAATAGGTTGACAAATTAGATTAGGTGTAGATCAAATTAATTTTGTTTAGAACTAATCTTTAGGCAATATCTTATACCTTTTGATACAGTAATGTTTAGTACATTATCGTCCAACATTAGTCATCTCAATAATCAAAGTATTAACCGTACATTGACAGGAAAACTACTGAACTCCACAACGTAAGATTACTGGGCCTCCTATGATACAAGGAGTTCCATTCAAATTGGCCAACGCAGAGAAATCAATGTGTGTATCTGTGTGATATTATTAAATTTTTGTCTAAGCGGCATTCAGCTGCATTTCTAACCAGCTAAACTTTTTCTTCATATCTATCGAAGGCTTTGAACATTTGGGCAAGTAAAAAAATCTATGTAAATAATTTCCCCCATACCACAATATGCCAAGTGGTTACTGCAGACGATACCGATACGATTAATTTGTTCGTTATTAAATTATACCTAAGTCAGCCTATTGAATACCATTGAGAATAGAAGAGGGAAAATGTTGGGCCACTTGTTGCGACACGACGATTTCATCATGACTATCATAGAGGGAAAAGTAGAAGGCTGAAGGAAGAGTGCCAGGCCAAGAATAGCATATACTCGTATGGACCAACTGAAAGAGAAAGTAGAAGTCGTGTCGTATCAGGATCTTAAAGAAATAACTTTAGACAGGGATTCGTGGAAGCTGCTCCACCGACAAGAGCGCAGCTCTTACATTTATGATGATGATGATGATGTAAGTCACATCAGCCTGAGGACCCTGATCATATGCAGACAATAAACTTGGAAACCTACAAATCCTATTTTGTATAAATTCAGAAGCTTACCATATATGTCTACTATTCATCCTGTACACCAAGATAACCAAGAAATCAAATGACAGCCAGCAGCTTTTAAGTAACAAATTGACATGCTTGGCTGCCAAAGGTCTCAAATAATACTCGAATGAAGCTCTTATAGGAACCACTGGAACTCGAGTCTAACGTAAGAGGTTTAGCGGTTGTCGCAATTTAAGACCTAGTAAAATATTGTCGCCTCGATTTACTACAACATTGAAAGCCGTATGTCCGGTAGGTTTTATACGGACATGAGCCCTTTTATAAAAGGGGATAGTAATAGGTTATCTAACCTATTACTAGCTAACTGTAAAGGTTTCCTCCGGTGTGAAATAGGGCAATGGTTGATTAACACAGTGGCTGTGTGTAAGAGATATTTCGCACATTTGTAGGTAGAGAGTGGGGGAATTGTGATAGTCAGCCTCCGTAGCCTAGTTGGTAGTGACCCTGCCTACGAAGCCGGAGGTTCCGGGTTCGAATCTCGGCGAGGGCATTATTTGTGTATTTATTTATCACAAATATTTGTTCCTTGGTCATGCCTGTCTAAGTATTTAACTATCTATATATATCTATCTATTATATATATATATCGTCGCTTGGTACTCACATTACAAACCTTAATTGAGCTTACCGTGGGACTAGGTCGATTTGTGTAAAATGTCTCAAGATATTTATTTATTTATAGTAAAATTGAAGTTAGTTATTGAACCCGATTTTAGGTTCATCTTTATTAAAGTTTAGTAAAACCATAATAAAATTGGAAGGTAATAGGAATACCTAACTACTAATTAATGAACAAGATAAATATTATGGAACAATCTTAATTATACAAATTAACCTAGTGGTGGAAGCAACTTATTAATATGGTATAAATATTCAAAAGGGAATAAAAATATCACATGGGAAATTTTATTGTTTAATCGGTAATTTATTAGGTACTTAGTACTTAGGACAAATAGTATCTTTCAGCCAAAGACAGGATAAAGAAGTCGAAAGACGGATCCAAAACGCTTGGAAGAGCTATTGGTCTCTCAAAGACCTAATGAAGGGAGACTTGCCTATATCCCTCAAACGGAAACTCGTCGACATGTGTATACTGCCAGTTCTGACTTACGGAGCCCAAACCTGGTCACTTACCGAGTTACAAAAGGTCAAGCTGAAGGTCTGCCAAAGAGCCATGGAGCGCAGCATGCTTGGAGTGAAACGGATTGACCGGATCCGTAACACTACCTTGCGTTCCAAAACTCGCATTGTCGACGTAGGAGTAAAAACCGCCAGGCTGAAATGGGACTGGGCTGGTCACGTTCGCCGAATGCATCCACAGAGGTGGGCAAAAGTAGCTACGGAGTGGATACCGCAGCGGAAACGGCGAATTGGTCGGCCCAAGAGATGGCGGGATGACCTGGATGCATTTTCCAACAACTGGCCAGAAATAGCCCTAAATCGGGAAGTTTGGAAATGTAAGGGCCTTTGCCCAGCAGTGGGACACAAAAGAGGCTACTTAAAAAAAAAAAAAAAACGGTAATTACATAAAACACGTGCCAAATATTATTTGATAATATACCTGGAGGATTCATTTCTTTTGGCGATTGATTCTCCATACAGACTTTTGTCCTGATTTTTTCTAAACCTATCCTAAGATAATTTTATAGATTACGCTAGCGTTTACTCGATACTTAAAGCAGGCGGTCACATTCGCTCTAATCCATCAGTACGAGCGTGAATCGTAATAGACTGATTTACGGATCGATAACGCAAACCTTACTTGTCAACTCATGGTACGACTTTAGTGTGCTTACCACGAGCTCCCGCCGCGTTAGGGTGAAGACACATTTATCCGCATGCTTAAGCATTTTGTCTAATAAAATTGGCCGTTTAATATGAAACGTGTAAGCATGCGTACGCGTGCGGAAAGCTGGACGCGGTCCCATACTAGTTAAACTGACATTTTGTATGGACAAAATACGTACGCATGCTGATAAATGTGTCTTCACCCTTATTAACTTACTTTCATGCGTAGGTATTGGTGCGAGCTAGCCGGAAAGAAAGTAAGTCCACGTTAATAACGCAGCGGCAGATCATGGTACGGCTATTGTAGGGATTCAGACCAAACTACGATAACGACCATTTTGTGGTATTTGGTTTATAGAATGCTTGCGGCATCTAGATGATTCCATGGTCCATGAGATGAAAGTTGTAAAACCTAATAAAACGTTTCCGGCAATTGCTACTGCTAATAGTGCTGATTGGTAAATAAATAATGTTTATTTTATTATTCATAATCACTGCTTTTCATCTGACTCGCGTTCTACTGATCGGATACTTTCTAGGAAACAAACGGCAATAAAGTTATGAAGTATAATATTCGAACGACCCCTTTTTATTTGAAAGTCTACTGATTTCTATATGTTTCCTTTGGCAATCATGCATTAGTTTTATATATTTTCATATTTTGAACTCAGTTCTCTTAGGTATATGTATATTTTTTAAATCACCGATTGAGCTAAAACAATAGTTTTTTGCATTTACATCTAGGTCTATTTTACATAACGAAGGGGGCTGGCATGATATTGAATTCAACTTTAAAATGCTTGCCGTCTCTGTCATGTGGAAGAATCTAGATTTGATGGACTCTTGAATGTAGACAAGCTTCATGTTAACATCTATAATTGTATCGCGATAATATAGAAAATAAAAGATGAGTATAAAAGTAATAACGAGGAAGCGATGTAACTATTCTTATTATTCTCCGAGGCTGCCACAGTACATTCCTTAGCATCATACCTCAGGTTTGTTCCACCTACTGTCAACTTTTACTTTCTTATCTCTTCTACCCAAAGGATATCTGGAAGAGATCGCTCTTTAGCGATAAGACCGCCTTTTGTATACCTCTTTCAAATATGTACTTTAATTATTTGTCTTTGAGGTGCAATAAAGAGTTATTGTATTGTATGTATTGTTTTACATCTTTTCGTCAACAATTTCCAGAAGACAAGTAGTTAACCCTAACATGTGAAAATGCGATTTTTTTTATAGTGGCGGTATGTTTTCTGATTACCTACTGTAATCTGACAAGTGAAGAGACAAATCGTCGCTATACGTAAGTAAAATAAGTAAGTATCAGATCCAACGGCAGGTAAACACCATTTCCACTTGATGCCGCCTTTATTTCATTCGCGATACGGCTATTTATTCCATTAAGTAAGTGTTTCATACACGAGGTTGAGTAATTATATCGGTGAAATAGTCCTATTCTTGGTCTCTCCAGTAGCACTAAGGTACCCATGAGATCTAGGTGCTTATACATTTCCTTCTATCTAAGTTTCATTGTAAAGATAAAGTTATTAATACTACGAATCCTTAGTATCTAGTAAGGCAATATTTATTTAAACCTAAACAAGTCTGTTTATCTATCAATTCAAGAGTCTAGATTCAGCCATCACAAAGCCAAGGGCATTAAGCGATTCGTACTAAAACCTATTCTCATTTTGAAATCAAAACAGCTTAAGTGCCTTCGTTAGTCGTAATCATTTAAGACTTGTTGGTACCGCAGAGTCACCTAGGCCACTTGAAATAACAAAACATGACGGGATAATATTGACCGATGATTTGCAGTCAGTTCTAAGTAAGGTAATCGAGATAAATACGCTCGATTTGTAAGTATCTAACACTCCGATATTTCTTTCGAATTGATTTTAATACTCATTTATATATACACCTTGATAGTACTCATGGTAAGTGTAATTTGCGTTAAACTTTCCTGGGGTAAAAATAACTGTGATTTAGCTAATTACAATTTGTTGTAAAAAGTATTCGTAAATTCCAACTTTTGGAGCATAGCATGTCCACTACGTTGATGCAGCTGCCTATCTTTTTCAATAAATACAGTCAGTGACACTTCAATCCCTTAGTCGACTCTTACGCCACCCACGGAAAGAGTTCAGGTGGCGACAAATGTATTCTTACCGCTGTCACCACGCGGCCGTATCGTAAAGTAATCGTACTGCATAAATGTATCATGTTGAACAAATTGTTTCGATCAGGCGTAGACAAGCGACGGGCTGTCCAGAAATAAACGAGACACAAAACGATGACAGCGGTAACAGGCCGCTGAGACGTTTCGCTGCGGCCAGAATATTACGCCTAATGGATATTTCGTCTAAAACATCTTAATTAGACATCAAATTTATTTATTTATTTATTTAAACTTTATTGCACAAAACAAACAATGCTGTACAAATGGCGGACTTAATGCCAAATGGCATTCTCTACCAGTCAACCATAGGGCCAAACAGAGACATTTAAGTAGGTGCAGGAAATGATTACTTTATAGAAACAACTGTTATTAAAAAAAAGATCCTAATAAGTAATGTATACAAAACAAGGCTAAACCTACAATATAATTACATATTACTACTTAGGTATATATTAATACAATAAACTAATACATACGATTTATATATCTAAAGGACGGAGGAAACTATGTAAGTTTTCATCAAACTTGCTGTCTAAGCGCGCCATTTCATGCGCGCCTAGCGGGAGTAATAAAAAATTGAACTTCCCTAGGGAGTAATAGAAATGTCAGTACGTCATTTAATAATATTATGTCTTAAAACTTATTTTCTGGTTGGCAAGAGTGATGAAAAACATTGTATGCATTACGGTCTGTAAGCGGAATACTAACTCGAGTCATAAAAGCCCTCCGCCTAATGGCGTCGGGCTTCTAACACTCTCGTTAGTAATTCCGTACTTACCTTGATGCACAATGTACTAATATTCTTCTGACAAAAGATGCTTGCGGAGAAATTTATGATGATTAATTATGATAATGAGATTAATAAGCGATATTTTGAGACAATCTTGTATAAATCGACCTAGTCCCTTGGTATGCTCAAATAAGACTGTAGATACCTACTAAGCGACAACATATACACTTAAAAACAAAGACAACGTCTACTTATGACTAAGAACAAACATTTGTGACACTTATAAAAAATAGAGTATTTTGGTAAAAGGGTATCACAAATGCCGGGGCTGGAACCCGTAACCTCCACTTAAGGCAGGGTCAATCAAACTACCAATTTTTTGTAGCAGAATTAAAGAGGGCAAACCAAAAACCACAACTGAATGTCAATCTCATCATCCAGCAACCAGATTAATAAGAGAGCTCAACGGAATCATGAGTCCTCACAATGGTTTCTCTCGCCGAAAAGGGATTAGTAAATACACCGTGGGCTATTATAACCCGAAAGATTTTAACCACGCATTTTTGACATCATCATCATCATCAGCCTATGTTAATCCACTGCTGGACGTAGGCCTCTCCTATTAACTATGCGTATAAACGCAATAGGAGGTAAATGCCCATAATCGCCACGCTGGGCAAGCGGATTGACGATCGCAGTAATGTGTCCAATATGATGACGCTGCTGCCCATCATCAATATTTATCAAATAGTGACACTTCAATCCCTTAGTCGACTCTTACGACACCCGCAGGAGGAGTTGGGGTGGTGACAAATGTATTCTTACTGCCGTCACCACACGGCATACGAGTAAGAAAGAAAAAAAAATTACTATTAAATGTATAGGTACATATAAAGTAAAATGTTATTCATAAAACTGGCACTTAACATTAGTGTTAACGATTTTTTTTTCAAAAACCTAATTTTTTAAAGGTTTCTCACGTTTTGACGTCTATTAATGAGATTAGTGAGACAAATCTCCATAAAGGCAACAACGACGTTATAAAGACGTTTTGTACTGAGTAACAATTAGAAAATATTATTTTTTTCGATTGGTAGGCGATATCCAGAAAAGTTTATATAACATTATAGTTTCTAAATGTGGTCAGGAATACACTGTTAAAATCGGTCGGGTTTTAACAGCCCACGGTATAGTTATACGTTTCGAAAAATTAGAACGAGCTGGGACAATTTGAACCCGCAACGTTCAGTTTTAAAATCGCACGCCTCCCTATGGTCACATACGCTAGCAGAAGTAACTCCCACTCCAAATCAAGCCATTTGTGTCAAGTCCTAAACCAAAAAACCGAAGCCAATCCATCAAACAATCCTTTATAAACCTCCCGACCGTTAAATGTACGTGGGAGTCGGCACAAAGATATTCGATGCAATAAAAAGATACCGAACACTATATTAATGAGGCGGAAAACGATGCAATTAAGTTAATTAATTACTACTAAACGTCTGTTTCAGCTATTGGGAATGATGCAACAATAAGAGGAATCGGAACCTTGGACGTGGATGGGGCTGTGAGGGCGCAAGTTATAAGCGCAGGGATTAGCGAGTGCAAATAATGATAAGGCCAGGATTATACGTGTGAGTTCTTACGTACGGTCAAACTATTGAAACAATCTGATTGGTATCGTTACTTTGACATTGTTCCTGAATGGCCTAGGCTTCAATTGGTTGAGTGTACCTAAATTGTAGGGACGGAGCTATACTAAGAAATGACATAGTGATACTCACCCATCATTACTTAGTACATAAACTTTTATAACAGTGCCTGCCCCGTCAAACTGATTTTCAGTCGTAATCGAAAATTCCTTTAAAAGTTTGTACTTTGTACAACATTATTAACGTTAAATGCTTGTTCGTTTAGCTATATTTTATAATAATACAAAATTCTATGTACCTACTTTTGTAATTCATACAAAATATTAAAAGTGGGTATTGATAATCATATAAAAGATGAAACTAAAGAATAATTTAACGACCTGTCTTAATTGTGTACAAACTTTTTGAAAACTGCTCAATCATGATAATGTGGATTTGATTTCATTGAAGAATGAACAGACTGTGAGGCTGAGATCTGTTTTTTTCAAGTAAAAAGGTTGGCATTGTAGTCATAATGATGTTGTGCGGTAATTAAACAATTTTCGATATTTCAACACAGCAACGCAGTATTTTAATAAATACACCGTAAAAACGAATAAAAGTGTAAATTATTATGTAAATAACAACCATAATGTGAACAGTCAAGTGCAAAAATAAGTATCGAAAGAATCCGCTCATAAATATGTTACCAGCGTTCTTATTACACAGAATTATAGTGCACTGGGATATATTTCTAAGCATTTTTGTGTAAATCTTATTTTGTCTTTGACTGTACCTATTAGCTTTTTTGAAAATAAATAAATACAAATGCACCAATAATTTTTTAATGCACCAGAAAATTCATTATCATTTGCGAAGCTGTTTTGCACTTTGACCAAATTATGTAGCGCTATGTTAGTACGAATGGAATTGGTAGGTGCGCGATGCAATTTAGATTATTATTTCAATGGCGATAAAAACGCTCTTCGCTTAACGCTTGCCTGCCCAATCACAAGCAGGTGCTATACTGCGCCGAGTGGCAACTTTATATCCATAACAAAACTAAAATATATCTACTATATTGGTATCATAATACTCCTATTGTTTGTTACCAAAATATCACAACCTATCCGAAGGGGTTTAAATTATTTCAGTGTTATGTTCAAATTGTAAGCCAGTTTTTGTTTAGTTATTTTCAGATAATAAGTAGGTAACTGGTATTTGGTTAAAATGGTACCTATATTGACTTTTATCACAATACTTTCTCAACATTACGACGATTGCGAATTAGATTTAATTATGGATGTAATTGATATTTTTTGTATCATAACATAATACACTCGAGAGCAAAAGTTTCGGGTCACAAGCACATACCGCAATATCTTGAAAATAAAGAAAGCTAGCGTGTTGAAATAATGTATTTTGTACTTTGATAATTTGTCGAACCAATAACTTTGTACTGTTATTTTGGAGACGTGTTCCAGAATAAATAGAAGAAAGTGACAAAAATTACTGATTGATATGTCCTATGAATCGAAATAAAGTTTTTTCCAGTATGTCAATTTTATTTTCGTGATTTATCAGTAGGTCCTAAAACAAAAGTTGTGCATGACCATCTTTATCGATTTTCGCCACTTTAAATCAAGGTCAAATTTCCTCAGTATTTTACTGAACTTACTCGAAAACCACATTCAGTCGCTATTTATGGCATATTTGTATAAAGATGAATATCCCCATATAGGCCGTGTGCTGACGGCAGAAAGAATACATTTGTCACCACACCACCCCAACTCCTCCTGCGGGTGTCGTAAGAGTCGACTAAGGGATTGAAGTGTCACTGACCATATTTGATTAAAGATTGATGATGGGCAGCAGCGTCATCATAGTGGACACATTACTGCGATCGCCAATCCGCTTGCCCAGCGTGGCGATTATGGGCATTTACCTCCTAATGCGTCTATACGCATAGTTAATAGGAGAGGCCTACGTCCAGCAGTGGACTATCATAGGCTGATGATGATTCCCATACTAAACCTGTATGATTAGCTAAATAAGGAATTTATAACTCATAGCTGCAGCCCTACCGCGAACACCGAAGTTCGTAAATTTCGGGGATTTTTCTCTGTCACTCTAATGACGTTTTTGTTGGAGTGACAGAGACAAATCCCCGAAATTTACGAACTTCGGTGTACGCGGTAGAAGGCCTGTAATCCCCATAATAGTGTTGCCTTTCTATAACGCAATGGTGTTATTTTATCACCTAAACATGTAGTCATTTCGGACAGATTAGGGTTTAACAAACAAATTGTTGCCTGTTGTCGGAGACAGTTTTATAGACCATAATTTGAATGAGAGGCACTTAAATATTAACTAATGTGAAAATTTGGATCCGATAATATATAGCAGTTGCATTCAAATGTTGTGTTTGCCTAATAAAAGTCACAGTTAGCTTCTACTAATGTGACATAAGATAGCAGGACCAAATTCTTTTATTAGATTCTATGTTACCTACCTGCTCAAAGACTGAGTCAATGAGAAATACAAACAATAGGAAAAAAAGCAATGGGATTACTCATTAATTAGGTACCTACTGCTTTTGTTTTCAGAACGATTTCATGAACAAGACATTGTACCTGTACACGTATTTATACAAATAGTTCTGTACACTACATCAAATATAAGTTGTACAGTACCCGGCGATAAAGTTTGCACATCGGTCTTTAGAAGGAGACAATTACTAATATTGCATAAACGTCACGGGGATTCGAGAGGGACAACTCTCTATGAAGCCGAGTCTGTTTCCAGTGACCGATGTGCAAACATTATAGCCTGGTACTGTAACGATTAAAGGAACTAGTTGGCTACTGAGCTCTGTGACTGAGCTTTGGTTGCCACAAAGTATTTGACGCTGACCGTACAATGTGAAAGAGGAATTTTTAACAATACCTAAGGGACGTTACTCAATAAAAAAATACAGATATAAATAGAAATGATGCAATATTTTAAAAATGCTTATTTTATTATAAATATTAGATGTCATATACCAAAGAAAAACGACCAAGATCACCTATGTCCGAGGTGAGGTTTTTCTTTGGTATATGACATCTAATATTTATAATTTATATAGTATTAAGTAGTGTGACTACTGAGGAAAAATTAAAAGTACAAATCAAAATATTTAATTAATAAATAATTTGATTTGTGTTTTCGCAATACGTGCTTATTTTATTTTGAACAAGTTTTACACAGTATTTGGGTACCTAGAAACGATTCCAAACGAAAACAAGCTCAATGATGAAAACAATGACCTATTTCTTAATTTAATTACACACACTTTGAACGTATTGTGAAAACACAAATCAAATTATTTATTAACTAAATATTTTGATTTGTACTCTTTATTTTTCCCCAGTAGTCACACTACTTAATACTATATAAATTATAAGTATTAGATGTCATATACCAAAGAAAAACGACCAAGATCACCTAACGTCCAAGATGGGGATCGAACCCACGTGCTCAGCTTTCGCGGCTGATGCCTGCACCCCTCGGCCACTCGGTCTTAACCCTCTAATGCATAAGACAGGCAAAAATGCATTACAAATTTGAACCCTAACAGCAGTCAATAGAGTCCAAAACCAATGAAACCATATTTGGCTTCATATGCATTAGAGGGTTAAAAAAAACGGTTTTCGTATATGACATCTACTACTCGTATTTATAATTTATATATGTTTTCTTCATTTGATTCATAGAGTTAAGCGTGTTAACAGTAAAAAACGAAAAGTGATACAGTAGCAGCAGTAGATACAGATCACAAGATCGAAATCACTTATCTGGTTGAGCAAAAGTTTGTCCACACTGTGAACCATGAATCAGTCTCATTGTATTCACGTGGCAGCCCTGCATTACCATCAATAAGACAAACTGACTAATGACCCTCATCAAAATGCAGATCGGCTGCGTAGGCGCCCGTGAACTTTCCATTTCTCCTATGTATTTGCAAATACTAGTATGTACCGATTATATTGATTTAGGCTTTCACGATTATCACTCATATTTTAAAGACAAAGAGGACCTAAACACGTAAACTTACGTTGTCGATTGAATTAATGTACTCGTAACCACCAAAATGATGACATTGAGTTAAGTCTAACTGTATAGTTAGACTGCAAATTTCCCGCTCTATCGAATATCCAGGAAAATGGGTCCATATTGGCACTTATACAATTTTTTCTTCGAATATTTTTACTAATACCGTTTTTTACTCATAATCATCATTACTCCGAAAATTTTATCTCATACTTTTTTACTTACTAAAAATTATACTTCTACCTACAATGTTCATAACGATTTTTATTTCGAAATTTTATCCTCCTAAAGTCGTCAAGTAGATTAATCTATACTCATAAAGTTATTTGAAATAAACTGTTTATTTATAAACATTTTCCCATTAGGTTCACTCTGTTGTGGTATAATTATTTTATGAATAACATAAACTATGTAGTCATAATGGGCTTTGTGCAGAAACTGTTGTGGCATACTCAACTTTAGCATATTTCTTTGTAGCAGATTTAGAGTTGTTCGAATATTATTCGAGCATAATTTCGATGCTCCTATTTATGATGAGGCATAATCTGGATGTGCATCGCAAAAAGTATCGGCATAGTTTGTTTTAGCATAACAGAGAAGGAATAATTACAACCTCTCAATATAATCGAGGTAGTAGTAATATTCTGTACGTTACTTACTGTGTTACTGAGCTGAGTACTTTCTAGGATGCTAAAAAAAAAATAACCTCGAAGACTAAGGCGGGAGCAAAGCTCCCGCCTTAGTCTTCTAACCTAACCTGTCCGAGTCGGATCGGCCCGGAAGGTTTTGTTCGCTCGCTTCGCTCGCTCACTGCAGAAATTTTCACCCTCACAGCAAATTCTGCCTGACGAAAAAGGCAAGTTTCGAACATGTGGCTACATGCCCAAAAAAAAATCTAATTTCTGTCTTATAACACTCGGCGTAAATAATGATATGCCAAGATAGTTTCGGACAAAATAATAAATATATATTCGAAATATTGTTATTTAAGCCAAGTGATGTTTCTGTCTCATTAAGTTGATGCCAAAATAGATTATACCAAGTCTGTTATGTCCTAAGCGTTTCGGACAAAAAAAGTTTAGACGGAACCCGTTTAGTACAGTACTTACTCTGCCACAACCTGATTTGTGCAGGTAGCTAGTTTACATTAATAGTACGATTTATATTCAATTAAACAAAAATAATTCATACATAAAACCAGTACAGATAAAAATAAATACCTATAACATTAGAATATATAGCATAAAATAAGTATAGTGAAAAAGTATATAAACATAAAAGTTAGTACTAAAAATATGTATGAAAAACAATATTATGAACATAAATAATTCTATGTGATGATAATTATGAACAAAGATTATTCTAAATACCGATCATTATGAAGTTAAATTGTATAAGAAAAATTTTCGGAGTTCCAATAATCTAAGTTGCAATTTTATAAATACTTTGGCGCACCCCAGGAAAATACCTCCAGTACTAACGTACAAAAAATATACCTATTAATAAAAGCATACAGCCTACAAAAGTTTCGGTTCTTTTTTCTTCTCAGAGCCTCAGGATCATCGCTGTTAAAATGTTAAATTGCTCATATTATACCGCGTGTATTTAATAGTCAATGTTGATTTACAATGTGGTTTGTGACTGGGTAAGGATATCGCTTCTACCTGTCACTGGACATCAACCAATTCCTCCTCTTAGTCCAAAACCGGTCCACTATTATAGTTACCAATTTTTAAGAACGAACTTTTGACAGTTTAGAAATGGTCCTTATATATTTGACGTTAAGACTATTGGAAAAATGGTGAGTCTTACCCACATATTAATAAGGATTAGGTACGTAATCTATAACTGAAGTATCACTCAGCATTATTTTATAAAAGATTGATGATGGGCAGCAGCGTTATCATAGTGGACACATTACTACGACCGCCAACCCGCTTGGCCAGCGTGGCGATCATGGGCATTTACCTCCTAATGCGTCTATACGCATAGTTAATATGATAGTCCAGTCCATCAGTGGACTATCATAGGTTGATGATGATGATTAATCTATAACTGTCAAAAATTCATTCTTAGAAATCGGCAACTATAACACAACTCTAACATAATCAACACTTTGGCGCCAAACAAGCATTATATAAAGTTGCAGCACTTAACCCGACAGCAAACACGAAGAGGACAATCGCGATAAAATAAACTGTTGCTTGCGCCCACGCAAGCTTGTCGTCTAAACGCGAATGCTTGTCAAGACCATAAAGTACCTAATGGCCATGCTTGGATCTACGCCGGCTCCCAAACAAAACATGATGTTTGTGGTAATCTAGTCACATAACTGTCATAGACAAGTGCAAAATCCTCGCTATACTTACATCGGATCTGCCGCAATCTATTCATGGGAATCTCACCTTTTTTTCACTTTGAATATGGGTGTTTTATCCATCAAGCGAGTATTACAGATACGAAGTTGAGTAAGCTATCTATGTTCTCATTTAAAAAAAACGTACCAGGAATAGTAGATTTTGTCACAAGGAATCAAAATGTTATACTTCTGGTGAGGGCGTTCAAACTAGCTCGAATGAAGAGATGGATTCTGCAATGACTCGTCCTTAAAGAAGAAGCACTCTTGATACCCGCTTTGCCTATTGGTATCACTTATTTTGTGTCTATTTATAGCAGCCAAGTGGATCAGATCTACCACCTATGGTACAGAAAATTTCTGTTAGAAATGTATTATCCATGAGATGTATAATAAAATACAAGTATATCTCAATATATTATGGTATTAGTTATTTCAAATCTATACGATGTGTCAATGGTTGAATATCTGAAATAAGCAGCCATATTAAAGTCAATAATTAAATAGCCAAATTTTTACGATCAGCTCACGTAAACGTGGGCTTACGCGATAAGATCGTCCATAACTTATCTACATTTTTAATTACAAGTGACAGTATTGAATATAATTATGTTAATGAACGACACTTCTGTTTCAACCGTTAGTTTTATCTGGAAATATGCGTTTGATAAGCTTTCTTCCGTATTTCTCATTACGGTGAGTCAGAGAACTTTGAGAGGCTACCGCGGCGCTGGGCGTCCCGCAAGGCGGTATCCTCGCCTACGCACTTCATACGTTGATTTACTTATCCCAACACTAAGCCATAGATCACTAGCGCGGGAGGACAACCAGTTATAATCTGCGTGTGGTCTACAACTGAGATAATTGTCGAATTAACTCGTTAACTTAATTGCGTGATAAGATTATCAGCTATTTTGATTTGACAACACTATCTTGTTAGTTATTAAGACTTATTAAAGATGATGTCGGTTATTATATTAGAGTTATTTAAAATATAGTCTGTCGTCAATCAAATTTAAGTGATAAGCTTAATCTTTTCAATCATAGGCAGGAAATGACATTTTACCTCGTGTTTCATGCTTATAGTTTTAAGTGTAGAGAACATAAAACTGACACTTATATTTAATAAAATAACATGTCTAAACACGGCTTGCGATAAACAGGGTACCTACACTTAACTGCTTGTAATTCCCATAACTTAAAGTCCTGTCTTAAATAATATAGATTTTTCTTTATCGTTATTTTACAGGCCTGAGTAACTAGGTCCCAGCAGATCATAAATCCGAAGCATTTAGCATCTACATTATTCGCAGTCGTATGTCTGTCTGCTTATCTTGCTCCAGCTATCTAAGTACCGTAGCAAATGGACAAAATGGGACTTTAATTGCTCCTAAATTTAAACAGTTACTTGAATGAGTTTTCATACAGGAAATTGTTCTCCCTATGAGATACTAAGTACCATGATTGAATCGTATCAATGATTACATTCTACTTCTAAATACGTAAGTACTGGTTCTGTATCAAGACATCGATATAATAATATGAGTTTATTTTTAATGGTTTTATTGAAAAGGAAATAGTAAGGGTGTGAAAAGAAAAACCGCCCAAGTGGGAGTCAGACTTACGCCCGAAGGGTTTCGTACCATTATCAATGTAATGTAACATAAAAACATTATCAATATAACATAAAAAATCACGGTTGTTGTATGGGCGTCCCATTAAATATTTATTTCATTCAACTTTTTAGTATTTGTATAGCGTCAACAGAAATAAGTAGGTACCTACAGTATCTATGAAAATGTCAGTTAGAGTAAATCTTTTGCCAGTCCTGCAGGCCTAGCGAAGATGTCATTTTGCAATCGTATACGATAAACAATAAGTAATAAATGTCTGAGAATGACTGATCCGACCAAAAAGTCACGTCGCTATTTCTAAACAATAATTATTACGGTCACGTGACTTATTGCTTATCGCATACGATTGCAGGCATCTTGGCTAGGTCTAATGAATTCTTTATATTGAAAAGTTAATACATTACTATTACGTCACTTTTTGTTTTTACCGGTTACGCCGTATAGGACTGACTAATCCTTGTTTACACAAATTGGATTGCATAGAACGTCATCAAAACTATGAAGATAAGCAAAACCTAATACTTAATAAGATGAAGCCTGCATATGGTACTTGCACTTTGCGTAGACATCATTAATTTGCATACGTATTGCAAAAGGTAACATTCTGTTATCAATTTAGTGATGAAACAAACATCAGTCTCGAATGGCTATAAAAATAATAAATATAAATTTGTATCCGGCGTTATGATTTCATTCCAATCCGATATATAGGTATATATTTATTGAAGCTAGAGCTAGAAACCTTTTCTTAAACTTACTAATGAAATAGTTGTAAGGTGTATGTAGATGCCATACCAAACAATACTAAGTTATATACAAAAGGCTTTTTCTGAATGAGTGTCGGTGACACCGCCACGCCAAAAGTTAAAAAAGGCCATATTTTAACACGAATATTGTACAAGACATATTTTACAATTATGCGAGGAAAATGATAAAATCTTTTTTTTATGTGATGAAGGTAGACAACTGAGCTCTCAGTCCACCTGATGGAAAGCAGGAACCGAGGCCCATGAACATAACGATATAAAAAATTTGCGCTATCCTATGCGCTGCCTACCCTGAGGATTTAGATGGATTGCCTCTATCTACGCCAGTAATTACACCGGCTTTCTTACCCTCAAACTGAAACACAGCAGTGCAAACACTACTATTTAGCAGCAGGTTAACGGGTAAGACGGTGGTAAGTAGCTATCCGGGCGGGCGGACGGTGGTAAGTAGCTGCACTAGGTCCTACCACCAGGAAAAAATCTCGGCAGTATCAACTAAACCGTGCCGAAAAACACCGTGCAGAAAAGTGTTGCCTTCTGTGCATAAGTTTCACCCATAAAAAGCGCACTTTCTGAGCACATGCATTGTAAATTTATCTTTAATCGTTATCTGTCTTGATAAATCATAAAGAAATTTTCTTTAATGTGTCGCCACAAATTTTGTACCAACAGTCATTAAAAAATTTACTACGTCGTATCTTTTCCTAGTGTTTTTATGCTCCATAAACGCCTCGTAAAAAAAAATATCGCATTTTTGTTGTTGTGTTATTCTAATTGAATGATAAGTGCTCTCCATGAGTATCAAACTTTCATCAGACACTGAAATGTAATGATAATGTAGGTACAAGTTAATATGTACCTAATGTAAGTGTATGTTAAGTATATGTTTTTTGACGGTAAATAGTATTGTTGTTGTTAGTGTCCTAACACCCAAGAGTTGCAAAGGGCCTTCAAGATCGCGCCACGCCTCTCTGTCCGCAGCAACACTTTTAGCTTAAGGTCCGACCGATACTATGGATTTTGTCTTGGCCGAGACCGAGACTAGTACAATTTAGTTCGCGGCCGAGAATCTCGGTCGGACCTTACTTTTAGCCTCCCTCAATTTCAGGCCAACCGTACGCAGCTCGTTAAGACGGATCGCTGCCAAGAGTACACTGGCCGTTCAGGAGGTCGGAGGTCGGCTGCCGTTGGTTTCCAATCAAACGCGATATAGGCTTTGTTTTCCTCTCCTCTCCGGATAGTGTGACCTTTCCATCTCCATTTCCTGAAGGCAATCTCGATGCCTATAGATGTATGACGGCATATAGTCCACAGGTCTTCGTTCCAGATGGTGTTACAAGTTACTTACTAAGCAAATATCAATGAAAGATGTCTTTTTAGAAGCCATATTGTATAGCCACAAGCGTCAATAACCATGCGTAAAAAACGCATTGATAAATTCAGATAAGCCTATGCATATGGCGATGGCGGTATAATAAACGCAGTGAAAGACTGCAAAAAAATGTACATATTGAAAGGCTTTTTATGAAGACAAAATTTAACGTCATTATTTTTCTTACGACGTTAAATTTTGTGTAACAACTTTTGGCATTGAAAAAGGGCGACGAATTCAAATTTCCTATGAGCGATCAACAATAAATACGAACCCATATATTTTAAAGTTGCCCCTTTTTACCACTGCTGAAGGTTGTTGAACAAGGGTATACTACATAGTTTGTATGACTAACTTTCGTGACACAATAGATTTATGTAATCGACCCTAAACCGTATAGATCTTATAGCCACTTCCTGCTTTCATTAAATGTTAAATGAAATAAAAGCGATTTACAACTTTTAAATGAGATGAACTGTACACAGAAAGATTGAAATGCTAAAACGTGGGTTTTTATTATTTTTATTATCAGTCTAGGTTATTAATTCAGACAAGCAAAACGTACGAAGCTAGTTCGCATTTTACGATTGCCAAACGTTATGAAGTTATCAATATAAAACTCGTAATTGCTTTCTATTCGCCGCAACGTAACAAAATGAGAGCTTTGTAAAGAAGACCGCTCCGTGGGAATAAACCCTCCTGGGCCTACTATTTATAGGTTGAATTACCTATACGTATATGTTTAGATTAAAAATAATAAACTAATCAAACATACAAGAAACAGTGTCGCCCATAATAGACGACGTTAAATTACTCACATTTACTATGTTGATTGGAAGAGCTTAAAATTTACAAAATGTGGTTGAAGTAACACTAACTTCCAAATTTTAATTTACTTTTTATCAAATTAATTCTGCATGTTTATTATTAAAAACAAAAAACCAGAGTAGGTCAATTTAATTATTCGCAGTCTATTAGGTCCATTACTTGACTTTATGTCAAAAGTCCGATAAAGTTATCGATGAAGCACTAGAAAAGCTAACACAAATAGTTTAGAAAGTTTAAATTTATGAAGCACAAGTATACTGAGGAAGTGTTAATAAAATAACGGCTACGGCTATAAATCCGTAGATGTGACTTCGAATGGTCATAAGCCTTAGGGTAGGTATTAATATACAGTCTGTTACCATCCAGCGGATATTTTATAAAAATGTCATGATCCATTTTTTTTTATATATATTAGGAATCGTATTCTTGCATTAGCAGTTCACAAATATTTACATCAACTCTTGAATTAATTTTATTTCTTGTCAACAATCAATGTAACGCGTACAAAGGCTGCGACCTATCATATCAATGGATAATTTGAGATCATATTTTACGTTCATTGTTTCTCTCTCAACTTTTCTTAGAAAAATAATTATTGCGGAGATTTGAGTGGGGTATAACACCCAGTCTACTGGGAACCCGTTAGTCCGCCTCTGCCTGCATGTTGAATGAGTAGGGAGAGTACATTTCATACTCTCTCGGTCAAAAAATACGAGTCGGGTATCATTTTTAGGGTTCCATAGCCAAAAACGGAACCCTTATAGTTTCGCCATGTCCAGACGGACATGACACAGACGTTCGTCCGTCCGTCCGTCCGTCTGTCCGCAGGATAGCTCAGTGGCCGTTAATACTAGAAATCTGCAATTTGGTCAACAGCAACGTTGTCTATCATGTTTTACTTACGTTGATTACCTCTATTGGGGGAGACAATTATTAAATATACATACATTTGGTAAGAAAATAGAACATAATATTTGTAGTCTCAAGAAATGAAGGTCGATTTGTGAAAAATGGCTCCAAGATAATAATTTATTTATTTATCAAAGCAAATTGATACAATTTGTTACACAGATGGGGGTTTATATTGTTTACTTATTCAGCATAAATTAAAATTATCTATAACTACAAATCATTACAAGTTTTCTGTAAAGTGTTCCTGTAAAGCCTTTATTAATCTTCTAAATGTTATTAGTTTACGAATGTGACATTTTCGTTTAGTAGATCAGCCTACTTACGCTGATAAAACATTAAAATCAAATCGGCCAATGCCAGAGCTGACACAAACAACGCATATAATTTATTACCTCCTAAAAATTGCCACTAAAAAGCCCATTAAAAGTTACTAAAACAAGCGGGAAGTCCGAACGCGGTTT
>JALPQI010002671.1:0-106751 GCA_025490895.1 Thaumatotibia leucotreta
TCCTAGTAAGTTCAAACATAGAAAACTGGGGACATTATTTTTTATAATGAAGATTGAATCAGCTTGTTCCAATGAGCTCAAGTCTAGATCTAGAAGAATCAGGTTTACGGGATTTTCTAACCCTAAAAAGCACCTCTCCCTGTAGGCTTATGATGCCGTGTCTATCAACTCGCGTCGTGTCCGTCATGTTCTGACAAACATGCAAGTGATAAACGGCAAAAATGGCACCATCATAAGCCACCTGCTGTTCCTTAGACTCATTCATGGGCGAACACTACGTGCGGTACGCCAAAAACTGGGAGAACATCGCACAAAACCTTCTGATCTTCTGGTCTGACCTTCTGAAAGATCTTCTAGTTACTGAGCCGATGGAGTAAGCAAGTAAGCAGTCCCTCTCCCTGGTGTTTCTTGGAGGTGAGACACATTTGGCGCGGAACCCAGAAAACTGGGAGGAAACCACACAAAACCAGGCGCGATAAAGCCATCTCGAATAGAAGGCCTTCTGGGTCCTAACATCCAGTGTCGGAGGCCAAGATCTTCTGGTCACTGAGCCGATGGAGTAAGTAAGTAAACAGTACCTCTCTATGGTGCTCCTTGGAGGTGAGACACTGGTGTGCACGCGAATACTTCGCGCGGAACGCAAAAAACTGGGACACCACACAAAACCGGGCACGTTAACGCCATCTCGTGTTGGAAGTCTAGATCAACTGGTCGCTTAGCCAACGGAGTAAGCAAGTAAGCAGTCCCTCTCCGTCGTGTCCTTGGAGGTGAGACACTGGTGGCGCGCGAGCATTTAGCGCGGAACCCAGAAAACTGGGAGATTACTTTAAATCAGGCGCGCAAAAGCCATCTCGAATAGAAGGCCTTCTGGGCCCTAACATCCAGTGTCGGAGGCCAAGATCTTCTGGTCACTGAGCCGATGGGGTAAGCAAGTAAACAGTACTTCTCCCTTGTGCTCCTTGGAGGTAAGACAATGGTATGCTCGCCACTTGACGCGGAACCCAGGTAACAGGAAGAACATAGCACAAAACCAGGTGAGCTTCTTCTTCTCAGTCGCTCCCTCATGGCTGAGGATCGTGACCAACAGTGAAATTCTTCCACTTGAAGCGGTCTAGGGCCATATGGACTGCCATCTGCATGGGACCACAAGCTTTTTTCATGGTGTCAGTCCACCTTATCGGTATTCCACCCCAGGAGCATCGGCCTTCGACTTTGCCGAGAATAATGTTCTTTTGGAGAGTGTGCTGATTAGAACGCATGATATGCCCGAAGAATCTGAGTATCCTCTGCTGACAAATAGTTGAAAGCCGCTTGGAAATAGTCAAAGTCAAATAATTCTTTATTCAAATTGGAATAGCAACAAACTCTTTTGAATATTGACTCGTTGACCTCTTGCAATATTGACTCGTGACGTTGAGCTAAAGCCATCTCGAATAGAAGTCCTTCTGGGCCCTAACATCTGGTGGTGATGGGGTAGGTAAGTATAACTAGTATAAGGTACCTCTCCTTGGTTATAGTTTGAAATTAAAAAAGACAATAATGGTTTCCTGCATCCTGCCTAGCCTTACTTATGCAAGCCAAACCTGGGTATACACCAACAAAGTCAAAAATAAGATTCTCTCATGTCAACATGCCATGGAGAGGAGCATCTTGAAACTAAGAAGAATTCACAAAACAAGAAACACGGATATCCGTAAGAAAACCAATTTAATAGATGCTCTTCAATACAGCTTAAGACAAAAATGGCAGTGGGTAGGCCACGTAGCTAGATATAGTGACAAAAGATGGACAAGGCAAGGTACAAAATGGCCAGGCCCTATGGGCAAGAGAGGACCTGGAAAGCCAAAGAGAAGATGGGCCGATGATATTATAATGACAGCGGGATCACAGTGGATGACCACTGCTAACGACAGGGAAAAATGGAAAAAGATGGAGGAGGCTTTTACCCATAAGGGACCACACACATAACAAGCAGACATATTTAACTTAAATACCAAGCATAACATTTCAGTGTGGACAACCAAAGCTTTTTTTTTATGTTGGCACAACAAAGTGGCTCCACTCCACCTGATCGTAAGTGAAAAGTAGAGCCCACATCGCGGCGGCAACGAACAGGAGACAATCACCTGTTAGTTGCCACCGTCTTGCTGGCCCGCTAGATGCTTCTTCGCGCTTCGTTTAAAGGGTCCCAACTTATAGGTATGCGGAAAATAAATAAATAAATAACCTCTCCTTGGTGCTCCTTGGAGGTGAGACATTGGTGCGCGCGCGAGCACTTGGCGCGGAACGACTCGCAGCGCTGCAGCTGGGCGCTGCAGCACGCGCAAAGGTGCTGCGGCCCGTCCAATACCTGCAAGTTTACCGGTACGGTCAAAGTAGGTAGTTGGTTAGTAGGTTAGTAGTTGGTTTAAAGGCAGAACCAATTTCCCTGAATTGTTTTTTTTTATTAGTGTTTTATGCCTAAGACATAGAAAACTATTTGCTAAAACGTGTTTTATCGAAATAGTTGGTCCTGCCTCTGAACCGGCGATATGACAAAAAGCAACACTTATTAATAATGTTAAGACTGTAGTAAAAATCCTTTTAAATTAACCATTTTTATGTACTACATAACAAATACATTAAAAAACTTTTTGTTAATTACTTCTTTGCCTTTATTTGTGCTAAGTAATACTTAGTGCAAACCACAGAATTAGATTTGGATAGAAGAAACAAGTTCATTCATTTGTATGGCGGCCGAGCGTGTCAGATTTTGTACTGAAGTTGCTACTTGCCTATGATTTTAAATATGTCTCAGGCCCTTGAGTATTCATATTTTTTTGTGTTGTTGCAATTAATATTACTTAAGGAGGCATTATTAATGTTTTTGTTCACTTCAACTTACAAAATTTGACGCCCGAAAGCTGCAAGCTGCGATTAAAGACGGATAACTCTGTGGATTTCACTGAGTTCATTTGACACGCTAAGTAGATACGTTTGCTTGATCTATGGTATATATGACATCTGTGGGTCAGACAGTCACGTCTAATAATATTTACGTTTTGGAACATCTTAAGGCCATAGATGGACAGCCATAAGTTATAGGTAGACCCCGGATTGTTGTGGCACTGACGTCATAGGCTGATTTGGGAGTAAATGGAATGGTAGAATAAATTGATACATAAATTATAAGATAAGATAATATAAGAAATGACATATTCTGAAAAATTAATATGAATATTAATGATATAAATAAAGCAAACAGTTTAAATCTAAGGTCAAACTTTATATAGGTTTGTATAGTTTGCATACATTGATAAAGTTAAGTCTAATATTTATATATGTTTCATTTCTGAATGGAACAGTGGACCGAAATGATTACTCGACCGGTCAGTTTTTTGTTGAAAACTAGTAAACTTAATATTAACAAAATAATAGTGACCCATGCGCTAAAAAAAGTATTGTGATTTTATTAATTTAATTGGTTACATATAGTAAATGAAATGATGTTTTCGTAAGAAAGTAATATACATTTTTATCTTAATTT
The DNA here is from genome assembly GCA_025490895.1 of Thaumatotibia leucotreta. NCBI lineage: Eukaryota > Metazoa > Arthropoda > Insecta > Lepidoptera > Tortricidae > Thaumatotibia > Thaumatotibia leucotreta. The sequence continues at coordinate 3,527 of JALPQI010002671.1, forward strand.
ATAATTTTATGTATCACTTTGTTGCACCATTCCATTTACTCCCCAAATCACCCTATCGTGACGTCACCGCCGCAACAATCTGGGGTCTAACAGTATGGGTTTTGTATAGTATATAGAAGGAAAGACCTTGCTTAATGTAATTTTAAAAAGTATAATAATTAATAGGAATATCAATGTAAATTGCAACACCCCTCAGGGTTCATGTAACTTATACTTATGTTATTGTTTATGAATGCAAATAGATAAACAATAAACAAACTAGAAAGGCCCCCGGCAAACCAAGCATATGCTGTGCTGGGAAGACATTTTGTATTATTTATTGTGTATACTCATATATATTTTTGAAATATTAGATGCTTCCGAGATATTGCTGACATTATTATAATTATACTAGGATCAATTGCTTGGATACATAATTACATATAATAAGTTTTTGTTTCTACCTCATTCCATTCCGATAAAATAACTTACACCTGTTGCCGATAATGCCGATGCTTCAAATTCTCAACAATTATTACAGTTTGTTTACTAGTTTTTTAAGCATTGTTGTTAAAATTATAATAGGTTCAAATAACATACTCTAGTTTGCAATCTAAAATGTAACTTAATTTCAATAACAATTTGCTCACATAAGATAGAAAATATTTCCCTGTTTTTAGTTTATAAGTTATGTCTCTGCCTGAGATACAGGATCCACCTAGTTCAGGCGCTGTACATTTGTGAAGTTTATATTAATATTATTATGATCTGTAACAACTGCTTTGTATGGTACATGAATAAATTATTATTATTATTATTTATCCTTTACTGATCGGCAATTTTGCATCAACCATGTAGTGATAATAAATGAAATAGAAAATTGTATCAGTCAGGGCAAGTCAAGGCCCCAGCCTCCGGATCACGCTTGTGAGCCACCAATTATAAAATAAATTACTTCTTCTTCAAAGTCCTTGCACCTCAAACAACCTCATCAAAGTGAACAAATAGTATTTTCAATTGATGTAATAATCAGTCAAACATTGCTTGTCACCCTTTAAGTACTCTAATAATGATCACAACTTCGTAATCCTCAAAAATAAAACAAATTTAACCATTGTTAAGTTGCTAAGCAAATGTTAGTAAAGTTGACTAAGATTACTAGTCTCTGTTAATATTATTGTGCTTGTTGTAGGAAACACCCTAAAGGATATTTATATTAAGATAGTTATATGAGTAAACAGTAATAAAGTGTGTTTAAGCATGTCTCTTCAAATAAGTCTGAAGTAATTAATGTAAAACCATCTTTAGCTTGTTTGCTGAACTTACAAGTATTTAGAAAACATTCAACCTCTTTTATAATCGATTATAATCGTAGCTTATACTCACAGGTCTCCCTGAGATCCGATAAAAGGCGTCAGAGAGTTTGTATTGATGGATATTGAAAAGTTTCGCGTCGGTCGCGAGACAGGCTCGGCAGCATAACAGCGAATCATGACTTGAGGAAAATGTATGCATTGTATTCATAATTGTACTTGACACTAACTACTTATAAGCTTCAAAAAGCTTAGACCTAGTCTTTAGCTTGGTCTTTTTCCGAAGACTACATTTCTGAAGGAAGCAAAACGATAAATTAGGCTGCATACAACACAATTTATTGATGTCAATGACAATTTGACAGCATCGCTGCGTTCGGAAATCTTTTGAAGCCTCATAATGTGCAACTATGATAATACTCCACACTTTGATCTTGTCTACGTGTGGCAAAAGAGAAAATTTATAAAGTGTCAACAATAAAGTTTCTTTCTTTTCAAATAAATCTAAATAATACAAGAAAATATGACTATGTAGCCACTTTTTAATTTCGTATCTTTCAGACTTTATCTTCACTTTTCTAACTTTTCTTTAATCTTTACAGTTTAGAACCGATCTTGCATAAAATAGTGACTAAATAATTCGTTTCATATGCCGCTTGCAAAAGGGAAGCGGATTTCCAATGAAGGGTTCCAACTGTCATCTTCTAGTTACGGAACCCCAACAGCAAATTTTTGAACGTATCACATCTGTCAGCTATAATGTCAGCCCATAAACACTATATTGTATTGACCAGTTTGTAGTCATAAACAGCGCTTCCCGTTTTCGCATTTTTATGGTGAAAAGTAGGCAAACTAATCGCACAATTAATTGCATTTTCACCATTTATATATATATTAAGCGGGATAAGTAATCTATGATGGATATAACACCGAATAACTCTTCAAATCGAGACGCCGTCCGTTGCTGCCGCGCCTGTTTGTCTACCGAGGGGAGAATGTTTAGTATCCATGAATATAAACTTGCCGATGAATTTTATCGTGTCTCGGGGACTCCTGTGAGTATACTACCTGTTAAGAGCGTTACTTGTAACGTAAGTGCTTTTAGTTGATAAATTATTTGAATAGCTGTTTAGAATATTCGCTTAAAACTCTAGGCGTTTTAAGTCAATTTATGCCTGATTTTATATAGCTCTATAGAGAAACTAGCCTTTATTTTGCCGCTGGAACCCAGACAGAGAGCTATGATGATTATTAGGGTGGTTAAAATTTTTTTTTTTATATTTATTTTTCAACCAGGTTTTTCTATTTGTTTAGACCTTAAACTCACCTCTGCAAAATTTTTTGCGAAATATATATGCATATAGGGATTTCAATGATTTTGACGAATTTTGAGTTTTCGTATTAAAAAATTGAGATTTAGTAGCTAATAAAATAAAATCCAAAATATTTAGAGAGTTTCATTTCAATTTTTTATAATTACATGTTATGTGGCTCACTTTCATGCAAAATTGACAGCCTAGGTCAGCTTTGCAATTGTCATAGTTAACAATAAGCAATTTATACCTTATTTTCATACTTTTCCTTGCACATTGATGCATTAAAACATTTCAAATACAGTTAGCAGTACAATTGTGTTGTACAACTTTACAATAATAATAATACAATTGCTTTTTCAGGTATACAAGGACTATCTGCCTCAGTTTATATGCACCTACTGCAGAGCATTGCTTCTCAAGTGTGCGTCATTTAGAGACATGTGTGTTCTTTCACAGCAGTCACTGATGCCATACATGTACAAACAGGTAATATTTTTGTTTATACAAATTACACCCTCCTGCACACCTTAAACTTTGTTGGGATTCTACAGTATGTTTTTTTATTGACTGGCCAAATTTTAGAGGGTTCAGTTAAACTTAAAGCTGAAGAGTAACAGATCTCACAGTAACCCTTATAAACACTTTTTGAGCAACCAAGTAGTGAGATGTTGAAACAAACTCCCAGAGGATGTGATCTCAGCATAAAATGTGAATAAGTTTAAAAATGGACTAGACAAGTACATCACATTTACAACTTGACTATGATTATTGTCACAATGATCACTGGATACGGGCTACATCAATTTTCTAACTGCCTGCCTGCTTATTAAATAATAATAAATAAATAAATAAGTCTTAGGTCATTTTGGTGAACTTTGATTATGGAACCAACATCCGATTCGAGAATAAAATCTGATGTTCCATTCATTTCTGCCTACTATGATAATGATGCTGGTCCCATCGTAGAAGTTCATCAATATGACTTCAGAATTAACCCTTAAAGTTCCGCCAGTGAATAGAAAATCACCCTGTATATCCATATACACCATCTTTACTGAGCAGACAAAAATAATTTGCTGGTGGTAGGACCTCGTGCAGGGTCCACCCGGATAGCTACCACCATCTTACCCGTTAACCTGCCGCTAAATAGCTAAATAATACTGTGTATCAGTTTGGGGGTAAGATAGCCGGTGTAATTACTGGCGTAGAGGCAATCCATCTAAGTCCTCAGGGTAGGCAGCGAATAGGCGATTTTTTATCACTATGTCCATGGACCTCAGTTCCTGCTTTCCATCAGATGGGCTGAGAGCTTGGTCTACCTTCGTCACATAAAAACAATGGAAGAGGTTTTTACCTGGGACCACTGAAACTACTATTAGAGATTTCTAAGAAATTACATTAATAGAAACTGTAAAAGTGGATTAATTGTTGTAGTAATAGCCTTTATTTTAGTACATTTCTTTATACCTATATTTCTAACTTTGTCTAATAGTCGCTTTCCCATCGTACTTCTCTCCATTGCATATTATAAATATTATATTAATTGCTCATTGTTATATGTCTACAACATTAAATACTTTTTTTTTTAGCTCGACTTAGATACTATTTACAGAATAAATCGTTCCAACCAAATCCTACACTTAATCACAACTCAAGTAGAAAGTGTACAATGCATAGACACAGTTCCGGAGGAAGAAATAAAACCAGAACCAAATATAGACATTGTCGACATAGACAACATTATAAAGAAAGATTTAAAAATAGAACTAGAAAAAGAAATCAATGATAAAGACGAAGATGTTTTATTCGTTAAAGATTTTGAAAGTAAGAGGAAAAGAAAAGTTAGCACAGTTAAGATGAAAACGGAATTTGATGATGTCATTGATGATCGAGATGATGTTAGTATAGAAGATAAAGAAAATACAGATATAGAAGATAACGATGAAGACTTTGATATTGCTAGTGTAAAGAAAAGTAAATCTAGTTCGAGAAAGGTAAATAAAAAAAAGAATGTAAAAAAGAAGAAAGAATTGAAACATAGATCTAAGGATAATGGTATGAAAAAGACTGGCGCAAAGTATCCTAGAGATCCGACGAATGATATGCCGCTGTTTGATTTCGATAAGTTTGAGAAAGCTTGTGCTGTCCAAGTTGTGACATTAAGCAAGGTAAGAGTCAATGATTCACAATATTTGCGTATAACAATTGTCAGTAGAATCTAAAAAACTTTCCATAGTGTTTGAAGTCTTTGACACATATCATTTAATACTGGTAAGTGATAAATATCAATATATTAAATAAAAAAGTATGGGAACTCGAGGTTTAAGATTTTAAGTTCATAATAAAACCAAGATTGTATTCTAAAAGTGTATGATTATGGAATAATGCAAGTTTTGTTTACTTTTTTTTTAGATTTTACTGACTAAATTGGTAGATGGGTGAAAATTATATTCGTTGTCTTGTTTCATACCACTTTGTCACTTGCTGTTTCGACTCAGTATAAAAAAAAATCGAGGCACTTGTATTTCTTTTTCACGATAGATAATCCATACTTGAGAAATTGTAAAAAAAACATCATCTCATACAAAAATCACCACTGCGTCACGTTTTTTAGGAACACAAATTAAGAAAAAAAAAATATTTTTTTTACCCGATGGACATCTCTCTTGCTATAATAGAATCCCGAAAGGGTTTCGGATAGGTGCTAGCATGTATTGTTTGCCCTTAGAGGATGGTCAAAGGTGCCAAGCTTTATAAGAGATGGCGTATACTCAATTTTGTACTACGAGCGAGTGTCTGAGTGGTTTATCAGCCGGAAAAGCTGAGTATGTAGGTTCTAATCCCACTTCTGTCGTCAGTGTACTAGGTCTATTTTCTTAATAGTTTATAACTAGTGATTGTTATCAACGTGATCAGTTCTCAAAAACTTTGTAGTACAAAATCCTTTCTCTTCGGCTTTTCACGGAAACGCTCGAATTAATCTCCCTGTCTCAATTAGCTTCAGTGCAATATATACTGAAGTTCCTTGTGACAGCAATATGAATTCGGATATTTCGGATGTTTCCATGAAAAGCGGAAGAGAAAGGATTTTGCACTATATCTGTACACGATTAAGACAGATTGACATATGACTGCTTAATTTTCCTATTACTATTTTGCAGGATTCAATATTTATATTCATTGTATCGCATAATTAACACGTTCGACGCCGGTGACACAGCGTGTGTGACCAACAAAATCTGATTCCTATGCCAGTAACACACATACGTGATTAGAGTAACCTTATTCTTATGCCACTAGCATAAATCAAGTTCTTCCTCCCGTTTTTATAGCTAAAGGTAAAATTTAAACTTCTAATAAAATACATGATTAATGATAATACTGATGCGTGATAGTTAATGTAGATGGTTAATGAATACGTTTGTGTCTATGTATCGTTGAACTTTTTAAGACTGTTAATAATTAGTGTGGTGAATTTGCAAAATGATGTTAGTGCAGATTCTTTTGTAATGACATCTTGAAGGTTGTATGGGTCAATTTTGAAGTTATGGCAGATGATTTGTGCTGTGTCACTGGCATAAGAGTACAATCTGTTCAGTCACACATGTGTGTCCATGTCATAGGAGTTGTATCAGATAATTTCGTTCGGCAGCGCTTAGTGAAACAGTATCGGAGGCGAACGTGTTAAGAAAACCCACAATCTATGAAACTTTAACACGTTCGCCTCCGCTACTGTTTCACTAAGTGCTTATACTATGCCGATCGAAATTATCTGATAGAAATCCTATGCCAGTGACACGCATGTGTGACCGAAAATATTGTACTCCTATGCCGGCGACACAGCCTTGTGTCAAAAACGTTCGTATTTCTATGCCGCTGGCATAGGAGTGAGAACTTGATTAATGCTAGTGGCATAAGAGTAAGATTACTTTGATCACGTATGTGTGTCACTGGCATAGGAGTACAGTTTTTTCGGTCACATATGGGTGTCACCGGCGTCGAACGTGTTAAGAAAACCCACAATCTATGAAACCAATTGAAGATAAGAAATCAAAGATGGCTGACTGACCTGTGTGTATAGGAGGAACAGTTGGAAGAGATCGCTTCACGGAAGAAGTCCCGCAACTTCGTGGAGTCGCGGTTCCGCTGCGAGCAGTGTGGGAAGGGGTACGACGCTGAGGCGGCTTACAACAACCATTTATTGCGGCACGAGCCTGTAAGTCACGTTGAAGGGCGTTTTCGCAAACCATTGTTTTATTTTTTATTTATTTATTTATTTAAGGCGTCGCGGTAGACCACGCCAGAGATGGCGTGACGAGCTTGACGTCTTTGACAAGGACTGGTGGGAGACTTCAGGGGATAGATATACGTGGAAGAATTTGAGGGAGGCCTTTGCCCTGCAGTGGGACGGTACAGGCTCTTAATAATAATAATAATTTATTTATTATATCAAAATGTACACTTATTTGTAACATTTGTCCCACTAAATTTCGCTTATAGCTAAAGAATAAACTCAGTCAAAGTCAAAGTCAAACTATTCTTTATTCAAGTAAGCTTATTAATAAGCACTTTCGAATCGTCTGACATTATCAAGAGAGAGAAAAAAAAATCTACTACTGGTTCAAACCCTACGCCGTTCCTGAGAAGAACCAGTAAGAAACTCAGCTGGACTTATTTTTTCAAAACAGTATAATAATACATCTTATTAAAATAACATGCATTAAAGAATGTATTACATAAAAAAATTATATTATAGACATTTTTATAAAAGACAGAAATAAATCATAATATTAAACAAACGACTCGCGAACTAATTTAATATTTATATATTATTAATTAAAAACTTCAATAAACTACTCTTAAATTTCGGCCTATTGGTTTCCGATCTGATGTCTGCAGGCAAACGGTTTAAAATGTAGGGTAGACGTTTAATCAGACATCTGTCGCCATAGTAATTAGTAACCCTCGGTATTGGCAGGGTGCAAAGCGGGTGGAGGGGGTAGCCGAAACGATCGCCGCGCTCGCTGCGGCTAAAATTGACATTATGGTCGCCGACTTCAGCTGTCAAATCCATACTGCAGCAAATATTTTCTCATCGTTTTCAGATAAATATTTAATATGGGCCTAGTAAGGTGTGTTATTGTTAATTGTAATAACACCAAGAAGAACAGTGACTGTAAAGGGTTTAGCAGCCTTACCGAACAAGAGGTGCCTTTCCCCACGGATGAGGTCAATATTTTAGGTGGTGTACTAGCAGGACCTAAGAATACTCCATGCTTAATATCAGCTCTAGATCTTCTTTTGTTTCAGAGTTATTCAAGATAATGTAAAATATACAGGGTGTCGTTGAAAGTAGCATATTTCGAGAACTGTTCAAGTTAGATCAACCAAACAAAATTGTGTTTGATAACAATAAAATAAACTACAAAATGCATATTTTTAACCTGCATCTTGTCCTTATTTTTCATAATAAAAAAAGAGTTCTTGTTTTTTTTTCCATATTTTTTTTTATTTCACGCGGAGGTACACCTACAAAAAAAATATGCATACATAGCCACTAATGTCCACTGTATACATAAATAAAAATATTTCCGTAAATCATCGTGCGTCATGCCAAAAAAAAATATTTCAGAAGTAGTCGTTACTGGCATACAAATAAAGTACCAGTGCAGTGTGAACATAAGTTAGTATGTAGGTATACAATCTCTTGACACTTACCGCACAAAATATCATTGACGTAAATTGACTTATTTGTACATTATACAGGGTGTACGCTATACAGGGTGGTACAAACCTTGACGTCAAAAAATTTTTTTTAGGTTCTCTACGTCATGGGCTATCAGAATATACCCCATGTATGTTAGCCGATTTTTGTAGTTTTCGAGTTATGAATTTTTGAAAAAAATGTTTAGAGAAATACTGGAATGAAGAAATTTATTGATAAAAAAAACTATTGGGTTTTTTAAATATTTTCTTTTTGTGAAAGTATTACTACAAATAAAGCACTTACTAACAAAAAAATTAGCGTCCTCACTTTGATAAAAGTAGGATAAAAAATACCAAATTCAAAATTTTACGTTAAAAACGCATCAAAATAGCATTAATGTAGGTAAATAAAAAAATAAAACATATCCCAAGGATTTTTGGTAATCTAAAGACTGCCCTAGACCTTAAACCTTCCTAAAAGCAAAAAAAAAGTGATACTTAATGATGAGGATTTTTCGGAGTAGTCGGTCAAATAAACTTAAAAAAAAAGCTTCTAAATTTTTTTATTTAAAAATATAGTAAAATTTCGTCTGTTTTGTTGTTCTCATCAATAAACAAAAACAGAACATACACGAAAACTCAATTTGTGTACTTATTCAAGTATTTTTTTACTACTTTAAAATTTTAAGCTTTTTTGAGTTTATTTGACCGATTACTCCGAAAAATCCTCATCATTAAGTATCACTTTTTTTTTGCTTTTACGAAGGCTCAAGGTCTAGAATGGCGGTCTTTAGAATACTAAAATCCCTTGAAGATCCCTTTAGAATACTAAAATTTTTTATTTACGTAAATTAATGCTATTTTGATGCGTTTTTAGCGTAAAATTTTTAATTTGGTATTTTTTTATCCTACTTGTATCGAACTGAGGACGCTAATTTTTTTGTCAGTAAAAAAATTTTTCAAAAATGAATAACTTGAAAACTACTAAAAATCGGCTAACATACATGGGGTATATTCTGATAGCTCATAACGTGAGGAATCTAAAAAAAATTTTTTGACGTCTAGGTTTGGACCACCCTGTATAAAAGAGAGATAAACATTTGATACATAATATTGTTTTCGACATTTGATTTGTTGCATTTTCTGTTGGAAAATGGAAAACATTAAGTGTAAGCCTTGTGAAAAAACGTTAAAAAATATATGTGGAAAGAAAAATGCATACAAAATTGACAAGAGGCTGATTTATATAGCAAATGCACTAATAAGTCAATTTACGTCAATGATATTTTGTGCGGTAAGTGTCAAGAGATTGTATACCTACATACTAACTTATGTTCACACTGCACTGGTACTTTATTTGTATGCCAGTAACGACTACTTCTGAAATATTTTTTTTTTGGCATGACGCACGATGATTTACGGAAATATTTTTATTTATGTATACAGTGGACATTAGTGGCTATGTATGCATATTTTTTTTGTAGGTGTACCTCCGCGTGAAATAAAAAAAAATATGGAAAAAAAAACAAGAACTCTTTTTTTATTATGAAAAATAAGGACAAGATGCAGGTTAAAAATATGCATTTTGTAGTTTATTTTATTGTTATCAAACACAATTTTGTTTGGTTGATCTAACTTGAACAGTTCTCGAAATATGCCACTTTCAACGACACCCTGTATATTTTACATTATCTTGAATAACTCTGAAACAAAAGAAGATCTAGAGCTGATATTAAGCATGTAGTATTCTTAGGTCCTGCTAGTACACCACCTAAAATATTGACCTCATCCGTGGGGAAAGGCACCTCTTGTTCGGTAAGGCTGCTAAACCCTTTTACCGATTTCCAAGACCATTCATCGAACATTGATGAAGTAGATATATAAGTGCTGCAATGTGCTTGCATTTCCCACTCTTATTATAAACGCAGTCGCACGATACACTCTCTACATGAGAATTGGTGTTTAGCTGTAAGTAAATTTATTTGTTAGAGAATAGAAAAAACTTTTATTGAACGGTATCGAAACATAAAAATCGGCTTACATAATACTAACAAACAAAGTTGGCTTGTACGCCGTTGCTGCCACTGAAGCTTGGCGAACCACTCGGGATTTGATAATACGGGACATGTCTTCGTGGCGAATATCTTCAACCTCGAGAACATGCCCAGCTTGCACCAATTTCATCCCTTTATTCATCGTCTCCGGTTGGAAAACGATGTCGTGCGTGATGGCACGAAACCCCGTTTTAGTTATGAGTAGGCTCATTTCTAACTGAAAACAACAATATTAATCTTATTAGCAATAATGTTACTGACTGCAATTGTCCAAAATTGCCTTATATATTAAAATAACACAAAATTTTATTAATATTTTTCAAAATATTTACTTACTTCCCGCTTGAAAGCGGCGACGATAATGTCTAAAATGGCCACCTGTCAATGGCGCTGTCATCGCGCACGGTGCCAATAGTGTACATGCCCGCAGCTACCGATCTAGTGCCATACGTATTATTTACATGAGATAAACTATTCTCTTGACTTCCATGACAACTAAGTGCTGAAATCACCTTGTTATTTAATTAGGACAAGTTTAGGCTTATTCGACTCAGAATTACGAGCTCATTCGATTTTGTTAGGAGAAAAAATATGTCCCATAATTTTCATACAGTTTTCATTCCTTCCATTACGCTACCGTCTGAACATCTATGAAAAAACGGTATCGTAATTGAAAAAACATTTAGGGACACTTTTTTTCTCCTATTGGAATCCAAAGAGCTCGTCATCCTGAGTAGAACAAGCCCAAACTTGTCCGAATTAAATAACAAGGTGATTTCAACAACGGATTGTGAAAACGCCCTGAAATGAAGTAGTTTTAATCAAACTGACATCTCGCTAGAAACTTATTAAACGCCAGTAACATTGTAAGCAGCGATGTAACGAATATCGGTTTTGGAATATTCGCGAATGCGAATATTGGGTATTATACATACATATACCCAAAGGCATTAAGTTATTAACTGAAATTTAACATGAAATTAAACCATGAAAACGGATAAACTCGCGTATATTAACTAATTTTAACTTCATTCCGACGTTTCGAACACTTTACAGGGTTCGTGGTCTACAGGCGACTGACAATGGACGAAATTTGATAGATCTACCTCCAAAAAAATAAAAACATTTGTCACCTATGGACCACGAACCCTGTAAAGTGTTCTAAACGTAAGGATGTAGTTAAATTTAATTAATATACGCGATATAATGCCCTTTGAATAGTTTTGTTTTATATCTTAAATAAGCCGTGTGGTGACGCCAGTAAGAATACATTTGTCACCACCCCAACTCCTCCTGCGGGTGTCGTAAGAGTCGACTAAGGGATTGAAGTGTCACTGACCATTATTTGATAAAAGATTGATGATGGGCAGCGTCATCACAGTGGACACATTACTGCGATCGCCAATCCGCTTGCTCAGCGTGGCGATTATGGGCATTTACCTATAATGCGTCTATACGCATAATTAATAGGAGAGGCCTACGTCCAGCAGTGGACTTTCATAGGCTGATGATGATGATCTCCATAAAAAAAAAAAAAACTAAAATAATTACTCACCTATAGACCACGAACCCTGTAATGTGTTCGAAACGTAAGGATGTAGTTAAATTTAATTAATATACGCGATATAATCCCTTTGAATATTTTTGTTGTATATCTGAAATCACAGATGTCATATATACCATAGATCAAGCAAACGTATCTACTTAGCGTGTCAAATGAACTCAGTGAAATCCACTGAGTTGTCTGTCTTTAATCGCAGCTTGCAGCTTTCGGGTGTCAAATTTTGTAAGTTGAAGTGAACAAAAACATTAATAATGCCTCCTTAAGTAATATTGTTTGCAACAACACAAATAAATATGAACACTCAAGGGCCTGAGACATATTTAAAATCATAGGCAAGTAACAACTTCAGTACAAAATCTGACACGCTCGGCCGCCATACAAATGAATGAACTTGTTTCTTCTATCCAAATCTAATTCTGTGTCTGAAATGAATTTTAATTGTAGAGCATGGGCCAGCATCCGTGCGAGATCTGCTCGGTCCGCTTCAAGCTGAAGTGCCGCCGCCAGCAGCATCAGGATCTCCACCGCCTCAAGTTCCTCTGCAAGGAGTGCAACTTCGTGTCTAGGACCAGGTTAGTGCTAACATACTTCGCAAGTGTATGGGTTTCATATATGTTTTTTAAGAAAGTAGTTTGAAGTTCCTCTACAATAAATAAATAATAAATAAATAAATATCTTGGGACATCTTACACAAATCGACCTAGTCCCACGGTAAGCTCAATTAAGGCTTGTGATGTGGGTACCAGGCGACGATATATATAATAGATAGATACATATAGATACTTAAATACATAGACAGCCATGACCAACGAACAAATATTTGTGATAAATAAATACACAAATAATGCCCTCGCCGGGATTCGAACCCGGAACCTCCAGCTTCGTAGGCAGGGTCAATACCAACTAGGCTATGGAGGCCGACAAAGGAAGTATACAAGGAATGTAACTTCGTGTCTAGGACCAGGGTAGTGTTAACATACTTCGCAGGCGTATGGGTTTCACCAGGTTAGTGCTAACATACTTCGCAGGCGTATAGATTTCATCTAAGTTCATGACGAAGTAGGGCGCAGTACTGATCAATAACTGTACCAACGAAGTTCCTCTACAAGGAGTACAACTTCGTGTCTAGGACCAGATTAGTGCTAACATACTTCGCAGGCATATGGGTTTCACCTAAGTTTATGACGAAGTAGAGCGTAGTACTGATCAATAACTGTACCGACGATGTTCTTCTGCAAGGAGTGTAACTTCGTGTCTAGGACCAGGTTAGTGCTAACATACTTCGCAGGCGTATGGGTTTCATCTAAGTTTATGACGAAGTAGAACGCAGTACTGATTAATAACTGTACCAACGATGTTCTTCTGCAAGGAGTGTAACTTCGTGTCTAGGACCAGGTTAGTGCTAACATACTTCGCAGACGTATAATGTTTCATCTAAGTTTATGACGAAGTAGAGCGCAGTACTGATCAATAACTCTACCGACGATGTTCCTCTGCAAGAAGTGTAACTTCGTGTCTAGGGCCAGTTTAGTGCTAACATACTTCGCAGACGTATGGGTTTAATATGTTCATTACGAAGTGGAGCACACTAGCAGAGTGCAAACTAACCATCCTTAGGGTGCGGCTCCACTAACGCGGAGCTTTGCAAAATTGACCAATTACATTCTTCAAAGGACTATGCGTCAAAATTGCCCCAAGACCAACAAACATGAGAGTTGGATCATTAAATAGGTCTTTAACTTTACTTCATATCGTTCTATGGGCACGAAATCGAATTCCATTGCAGAACTGAGATATTCATATATTTGTCAGCGTGAATACGAGCTAATTCAGTACAAAAAATCTGTAGATTCAGCCACTAGTTTGTTTGGGTAGCTGCAACTACCAGCGACCACCCTTATTTGTATGTAAAATAAAGGCTGCTGTCAAAAAAAAAAAACAAATCGAGTGAGGTCGTTAACATACAATCACTTGTGCACATTCTTTTTTTTACACACTTCGGTATCCTAATTATTAACGAACAGTATTTCTGATCGATTGTATTCACACTGACAAAAATATGAATATCTCAGTTCTGCAATGGAATTCATCTGGATGCCCATAGAATGAAATGAAGTAGATTGAAAGACCTATTCAATAATGTAACTTTTAGCTGTGTGGATTTTGGGGCAAAGTTCCATACAAAGTTGGGCATGGTCCTTTGAATTCGAAACACTGGTGCGGTCTCATTGACCGAGCTCCTTGACACAGCTCCGCTCCGCTCCGCTCCGCTCCGCATCAATGGAGCCGCACCCTTAGGGTGCCTTTTCACCAAAGCGATGCTATGTGGTTGCATTTGATATCTGGGATAACACATCTATGACGCATGTCCTACGATGCGTAACGCATGTCCTACGATGCGTAGAATTAAACAAATAAATAAATAAAATAACTATCTTGGGACATCTCTCACAAATCGACCTAGTCCCACGGTAAGCTCAATTAAGGCTTGTGTTGTGGGTACCAAGCGACGATATATTTAATAGATAAATTATATACTTAAATACATAGACAGCAAATATTTATGATAAATAAATACACAAATAATGCCCTTGCCGGGATTCGAACCCGGAACCTCCAGCTTCGTAGGCAGGGTCACTACCTACTAGGCTACGAAGGCTGACAATAGTTTAGTTGCTAGGTTACTATTTAAAAGTCATAACATAAATCAATCATATACGGTCTATCGGATTTTACAAGCGCAACGACGACAGCATAGCTCTGCTCTCGTGGAAAGGCACCCTTAGCGTTAGCGGCTATACTACGAACAAATAAAACATGGAAGCCGCACGCCATACTAAATTGCCTTTCAAAAACGGTCCTCAATTTTAGTTGACATGTGTCACCCCCTTTTCAATGCATCACGGTAATGAATTTCAATATCAACCTGTAAAAACTTAAATAATTGTGATTGGTTCGTCAAAGTTTTGATTGGCTATATTCTATAAAAATTTGTCAAAGATGTTGCGCCGAAATATGCGCGGTGTTAAGAAAAGCGCTATGTCCTGCCCATCTTCGCACAATTGAACAATTGGTTTTGGGGGCATTTTTGAGCTGGCGTTAGACGTCCATGTTACGAGTATATATGGTCGCAGCGGCTATAAGAAATATACGAACTATAATGAATTATAATTTGCGCAGGAGTCAAGCGAAGAGACACCACGCGATGCACGCCGGCAAGACTTACGAGTGTCAGCATTGCGGGAAGACTTTCAAGTCAGTATTAATTCAAATTCAAAATTCTTTATTTTATAAGCAGGGCCCGTAAGTTTCATGCCAATGACAGCAATTCGACGTCATGCTCCATTTAGGGTGATCCGAAATAGTTATATTGTTAAGTATTAATCATTAGTCGTCAATAATTTTAATCATTTACAAATAACTTCAAAAGTAGTATATTTACAGGTGAAATAAATAATATCTACTTGATACGTGAAACGTAAATAAATGATATTGTTAACACATTTCAATAATTACGTAGAAAACAGAATTTCTCTTTAACGTAAAAGACGTATCAAGTAGGTATTATTAATTTCACGAGTAAATATACTACTTTTCAAGTCATTTGTACACACAGACAACATAACCTAAAGACGTAGCTTTAGACAATTATTTCATTTAAACCGATGCTGCCAAAAATGCTGAGGTGCGGGCGGCGTAACCTCAGCTAACTGTGTTGTGATTCGTCGTTTCAAGGTCAATGAGGTGTAAAACAAAAATGTCCGCCGGTCGCTAGTGATTTCCGAATGTCGATAAAAGTATCGATGGTTACAATTTCTATTGCTTTCACAATTCGATATTTGTCAGTGACTTACCGACAAAACCGTAAATCCATATCCGTACTAACGCATACCATAAATGTATAAGTATGTCTGTCAGTTTACACGCTTAAATAGCTGAACCAATTTAGATGAAATTTTGAATGGAGATTATTTAAGACCCTGGAAAGGACAAACGATGTTTCATTCATCATCATCATTATCATCATCATCCCCGCAGATGAAGATATATTATGATACTAGCTTCTACCCGCAACTTTTGGTGTGACAAGTAAAATGCATTTTATATAAAAAAAATATTTGCACTGTCTTTCTGCTGTGTCGTCATCTACACATTTAAACCGGTTTAGATGAAATTTGGAATGGAGATAGTTTAAGACCCGGGAAAGGACAAAGGATAGTTATTTTATCATCATCATTCACGGAAAGTTGCGGTCAAATATTAATATCACAATATATCTTTTCTGAGGCAATAAATAAAACAATTTTATAAAATATACTTTTATTTGTACAATCATTAACTCGTAGTTACAAAGTTACCAAAAACTACCATCAAAATACGTTGTATATAAAATTCGTCTATTATTCTTTTTTGTTAATTTGAAATATTCCGGTTTAAAGTGTCGAGAACATATCACACTGCTAGGAGCAGGAAACCAATCATGTGACCGTTTTGTAGCATTCATCCACATTTCTTTCATGTTTGGGCATTTAGAGAAGATACACAATATTATTTAATATAATAGTATTTTTGAAAATTATATTTCTACACTTTACACTAAACCAGAATTTATTTGAGGATAATTGAATATAATCGTAATATCTTATCGATAGTAAACAGACTGCAGGTATAGACATCACTAGTTCGGATACGGAGACTCCACCGCAGAGTCTGTTGCTTGGTACGATTGAGAATAAAGATTTTAATTTATCTTTAGTTACCTTATCGATAGTAAACAAACATACTCTACGGCCATCCCTAGTTCAGACGACCTACCTGCTCGTTACGCTAGACAAGGAGGGAGTTATACTTCGTGCAAAGTATTAGAAAGAGACTTTGTAAAAAGACATCAACGAGTACACTAGATTTTATGCTTAAACTATTTTTAATTTTAATTGAAATTTATAAAAAATTGCTCACTTGTGAAACGAAATACCATCTTTTTGCACACTAGATGTTTTTGTATTCTTGCCACACAATTTCACGCAACAGTAATGCATTTTGCATGACGTAAATCACGTTAAAACTTTCGTAATTATCTCATGAACGCCGGCCGCAGACTGAAGTTAGCAATGGAGGCGTGGCTCTAATATGGAGTGAATTCACCGTATGCGTGACAGAGGGGGTCACCCGGCTATGCTACGTCTTGAGGTTATGTTGTCTGTGTTTGTACATGATTAAAATGATTGACGACTAATGATTAATAATTAACAATAAAACTATTTGGGATCACCCTAAATGGAGCGTGACGTCAAATTGATGTCATCGGCATGAAAATTACGGGCCCTGTTTATAAGAAACAATGGGTACATGATTTATGGGATGGAGTCGCCCTGTAAGCAATAATGCCTGTGTTGGGAGACTCCGCTCTTTCTAGGTTAACATTAAAGTATCAAATAGCAAAAGTTATTTCTAAAACATTCGTTAAAATTTTATTAATTTACTACTTATTTATAATATACACGGTGTAACGTCAGCATTCCGAAAGATTTTAATGCTGGATTCCTGACCATATTTAGAGTCTTTAATGTTATATAAAATTTCCTGGATTCGGCTTGGTTTCAGAGATAATCAACCTTTTTTTCGAAATAAGTTTTTTGACGTAACTCGTCATAAAACTTCTTTTTGATTACAATGCTACAACAATGTGTTTTAATATTACCACACCTTTTGCCTGGCAATAGAAAAAAGGGAATAAACTAGACGAAATAACCTGTCCCTAAAAAAATATTAAAATAAATAATTTTAACAAATTGTTGTTATGATAAAAAGTACTGGAAATGTTAAAAAGTATTCGTATCGGCCTAAAAAAAAGAAAAAAAATTTTTTTTGGTGGAATTGACATTAGGTCTCATAATATTTTTTGTTTATTTTGATGTCTAGAATGCAGTTAAAATCTTTCGCAATGCTCGCGTAACACCGTGTATACTATTACCAATGTATACCTGGCCCCTATACCACAAAACTTTACAAGCGTACAATTCCACAAAATTGTCAACTTTTTGTATGGGAATTGATACAATTTTGTAGAATTATACGCTTGTAAAGTTTTGTGGTATAGGCCACAGATGGCGCGATAAATGAACAAAAAACAATATTATTTTCATCACCCTTGCTGTCTAAGCGCGCGATTGCTTGCGGGCGTAGCGGGAGTAATAGAAAAGTGAAATTCCCTAGGGAGTAATAGAAATGTTAATACGTCATTTAATAATATATTGTCTTTAAACTTTTTTTTTTGTCGGCAAGTGTGATGAAAAACATTGTATGCATTACGGTTGGTAAGCGGAATACTAACTCGAGTCATTAAAAGCAGCTATCGAATAGTTTTTATTTTAGGGTTACCAGCACTAAAATGCAAAAATGACAGCCATATCAAATCTTGCGTCCTTTTTGGGACACCCGTTATATTGTGTTGTGTCACAAATAAATGTTTTTCTTTCCTTCAACAACTATGTACAGTCGACAAAAAAGTCTCCTTTACAGCTTCTCGTTCGTTGCAACCGAGTTTCTATGTGTATCGCGCATCCGTGGTAAGATGTTTGCACTTGTGAGCTGTACAGGAGACTTTTTTGTCGACTGTACATTGTAATGTAGATTGAGTGACGAGGTTATAAAGCCTGTCTATCCGTTAGAATGAGCTCGACGTATCTGACGCACGTGCGGCGCGCTCATGCCGCACTCAATGTAGCATGCGACGTGTGTGGAGAGACCTTCGTTGGCGACAAGGGACTGAAGTTGCACAAGAAACGGACGCATTCCGAGGTAAAACTATTTTTTAACAGACTTCAAAAAAGGAGGAGGCTCTCAGTTCTGATTATTATTTTTTTGTTGTATGTATATTACCCGATATCTGCGAGAATCGTGGACCGATTTTAAAATTTATTTTTGTGAAATAAAACTATGAAAACGGATAAACTCGCGTATATTAACTAATTTTAACTTCATTCCGACGTTTCGAACACTTTACAGGGTTCGTGGTCTGCGGATGACTGGTAGATCTATCAAATTTCCTCCATTGTCAGTCATCCGCAGACCACGAACCCTGTAAAGTGTTCGAAACGTCGGAATGAAGTTAAAATTAGTTAATATACGCGAGTTTATCCGTTGTCATAGTTTTATTTCATGAGTAATCCTCGCGGTAACCGAAGAAAATATTATTTCTTTTTGTGATCGAACGTGTATAACCCCGAGATGGTCCCGTTGATGCCAAGTCGGGGTCTAATGATGGGATCTTGTAGAAATCGAGGATCGGGATCTCTTCAACGGTTATAGGTACATGTATGGCGCTTTTGGTAAATTTTATTCATTTACAAGAATATGCATTCAGAAAGTAGGATTTGATTATAGGAAACCAATGATGGAAACCACAGATGATAGGAAGTTGGTTGTTTTAAAAATTTTAATTTGGTGATTATTCTTATCATCTACTGTAATATTTAAATTAAGATTACGTATACAAAAATATATATTGGAAACTCTATTACGTACACAAAATTATAATCATATACATTTAGTGGCGGCAGTATGAATACATTTGTCACCGTCCAAACTCTTCCCGCGGGTATAGTAAGAACCGACTAAGAGATCGAAGTGTCACTTACCATTCTTTGATAAAAGAACGGTAAGTGACACTTCAATCCCTTAGTGAACGCAGCTGCGTCATCATAGTGGATACATTATTGCGATCGCCAATTCGCTTGCACAGCGTGGCGATAATGTTAAAAAATAACTCGTGTTTTTTTTTCAGAACATGCCCTTAAGGCTAAAATGCGGCACATGTCCAGCCAAGTTCACAAGCCTGGAAGCGTTGAGCCGCCACGCGGACACGACAGTCCCACACGTGGACCTGCGGCCGTGCGAGCAGTGCGGCGAGAACTGTGCGAGTGAGGACGCGCTACGGAAGCATGTTAGTGAAGAACACCCTACGGAGTTGCGGCGGTGTGACGAGGTATGAAATAATAATACATGTACATGTATATATGTATTATGTACTGTATATATATTATCTCCATTTGTATAATATAGGGACAAGTGAGTGAGTGAGTGGGACAGTGATAAAAACTGGCAAATTCAAATTTAAAAATCGGGTCGATATAGTTAAAAAGCTGTAATTTCTGGCTTTTGTAATTAACTAGGAGGTCTTAAATTAGCTAACTTTGATCTTTTTTAATAATAATAATGTTACGTTTGTGGGGTGGGTTTTTTTATAGAAAATGTATAAATAAACCACAAATTAAAACTGATACACTAATTAAAGAACAAACACTAAACTAAAACACTAATCACACACTTAACACTGGTTCACTTTTACACTCTCAAACTCGCCGTTAGATTCGCAGTCTTCGCTCTGAGTTATCACTTCGCTGTCTCGATTCAAACTTCACCCTCGGCCGGGACATACTGGGTATATATACAAACCACCCAAATCTACAAAGTTCGAGATGGTTCGACTCTAGAAAGTTCCCGAGTTAGGTCGGTCGGTGGGGCCTGTGCGCGAACATTCTAGAGTATCGCTGTGTCTTTCTACAGGTTTCTCTTTCACACCCGTCCAGAATGTTCTCTCTATAGCTGTCTCGTTCACATCCTTCCAGAACATTCTCTCGTGCTGTCTCTATCTAATAGTGCTTTCTCTTTCACTCCTATGGGAAATTGACTATATACCGATTTGTACTTGAGAGGCCCGAAAGGGGTCCTGAAAACGCCTAAAAACGGGTATTCAGGTTATTGCGCCATCCGATAGAGGGTATCCTGAAACGGCCTGAAAATATGTTTCAGGCGCCTGAAAACGACGGTATCTGGGGTGAATTTTTGATTTTGTAGTATGTGAAAGAGAACCTTCTGAAACGGCCTGAAAACGCATTACAGCCTGCTGAAAACGCTTCTAACGTGTCTAAAATCACATTTGTAGTTTTTATCATGCCACCGGCCTAACAATAATACGTATAGGTACATCTCTCCACTTGTATAAATGTATAATTGATGATCAAACGAACTTACCAAGTGAAGTTCGATCACAATTATGTGAGCAACTTCATTCGACGCGATTTAAGGTTTACATATTGTAGTAGCGCCCCACGCATCAGCCTTGCACGGTGTTTAAAGGTTTTTTTTTTTTATGTTAGCAACACTAAAAACATTCCCACTATCTTTCGCCCCCTCTATCGGGGTTCCATAGTCGGCTCACTGACTGCCTCGTTCGAATCATTTTGTTTACAGTATTAATGTTGAGAATTTATTTCACTTTTTGTTATAAGTGGGTAGGGTGACGTTAGACAAAACTGTCCTTTAATATTGAGGGTGGGTTGTTATAAATCGCGTCGAATGAAGTTGCTCACATAATTGTGATCGAACTTCACTTGGTAAGTTCGTTTGATCATCAATTATATTTCACAACTTCATTCTTTGCGATTTAAGGTTTACATATTGTAGGATGTTCAGAGCACAAAGGTGAAATAAATCTCAAACGCAGAGACGAAACGTAAAACAAACAGTAAAGGTACTCTCAGAACAGCAAATCTTTTATTAGGTAAGTTTAAAATAAACTAAAGAGTTTAATTCTTATTTTGATTTAGGTATTTAACATTATGCTAATCATGGTTATTATAAAATTTATGAATTATTTTTATTTTACAGGTTTTTTGACGATGACGACAAATATCTTAGCAAATTGATAGCAATCATCTACAATTTCATTATTATGAAACTAGGCAAAAATAAAAGAAAAAATCGCTTCAACTGGCAATTTTGCGTATGATGTCTACACTGACAACGAACTTGTTGGCTATACCAACATAGAAGTGGCAGAATGCCTAGTGCTATACTGTGCAGTGAACATAATATGTGTTGATACCACTATTGTGAAATCCAGCGACTCAATATTTGCGATGAGTCTTTGGCATATGTTTTTTTTTTTTTTGTAACTGAAAAATAAAGTGTCTATGTTGAAACCGCAAAGTGAATTAGTTATTATTTTAGTACGTCTGTATACATTGAGATGACAAAGTTCTGGTTTCTCGTTAAAAAATGGAAGTTAATATCGGTTGTGTACAATTCCGCCGATAATTTTTATTATAAATTTCGGAAGTAGTTGTACTTCTGTGTGTGTGTCAATATTTTGTGTTCGGATCAATATAAAGATTTGTACGCAGTGTGCGGTAGCCAGGGCCAATAAAATAAGTGTTTCTAGATCTTCATTAGGCCATTTACGTGTCAAAAAATTTAGCATCTCGCTAGAATGTGTTTTTTCCAATAATGATATATGATATTTGGATGGAGTTGTATGGATTCTGAAACCAATAACTTTCAAAGAATGGAAGCCAGGGTTGTGTTGGCCAATGCATTTTTAAAATGAAGTCTGTTAATTAAAGCGAATGAAGGAAATGCATAAAAAGTTTTAAGTTTCTGCTGGAAAAGCATTACTTTATTATTATATTTTTATTGTAAAAGCGTATTTGAGGCAATATTGTTTTTAATCGGCTTGCAAATAAATCTACTTCCGGTTCAACAAGTATTTGTTTTATTTGTTTATAGGCATAATTTCCTAACTCCCATCCAGTCGCTAAATTATCTACGAGATAATTGATCAGCGTGTATATTTTTCTTAGTGTTTATGTATGAAGCAAAAAACATAATTTCACAATTGTATATATTGTGGGCAAAAACATTTTTAAGCCAAAAACGCTACTTTTAATTTCAAATTATTAATGTGACGTCTTCGTTCCGTATCTTTCCAATAACAGTGTGCTTCTTTACCAACGTTGAAAGCTCCCCAGCCAGTAGTGGAAGCATTAGAAAATAATTATTATTGCTTGAATCTGATTTTAACCTGAAGGGATCAAATTTTAGTTATGTCCACCAGATTTGCAGAGGTACGATGACTTGACTTTATTAACTTCTGACGACGGGACGGTAGTCTTAATTGCATATAATTATGTTTCGAATTGAATATAAATAACAAGATATAAATAACTCTTTGCATCCAAGGTATTCATAAACTAGTTTTAGAATCCTTGTAAATATGTACGGTGATCATGATTAAACCATCGCTAAACAATTAAATTCATATAAAATATCCAACATAAATTGGAGATAATATTTTCCGTGTGGTTCGTAAATGGGTATTAAATAATACGCATCTTATAAGTCTATTGGAGACACATGTAACAATTATTTTTTATTAATTTTGAAGCTGTGTGGTAATCTTCCATTTGAAAATGTGGTGATTTTTACAAATGTATTCATACATTTTAAATTTAATATATCAATATTATTAACAGTAAGGGTACAATGTCACGTCATCTGTTAGCATATTTTAGTAAGTATTAAATACGTGTAACAGAAGATCCAGCAAGGAATTTGTTGGTGTGATGGCGTTGATTTAACACTTTGAGCGCGGGGAACTCTCGAGGGGAGTTCTCTGTGGGAGGTCAATTTTTGCTACAAAGCGGAAACAATCACGGGATCGGCTATGAGCGTAGCGCGTAGCACTCGTCCGCAATGAAATTGTTAACAGTTTATTAATAGACATTTTGTAATCAAGTTTTTCTTGTTCATATTTAGATTATTAGGTAGAAATAGGAGGTGATAATGATAAAATAGATATCTCTTGACCCTCCATGATAAAATAACGGGATCACTAGTTGACCAGGACCCTGATTTCTGACCAGGAGCGAGAGGAGTGCAGCAGACGTCCAGTGTATTGTACCTCGTGTGTTATTGTTTCTGCTCGTATATGCGAGGCGTGCGCACGCGCTCGCGGCCCCTGCGGTAGCAGGCGCTGTAGCTGGCGGCGGGCGACGGCGCCGGCGCGGGCAGCACTGCTGCACGATGGCGCCCTGCATCCGGCGAGGGATATGTCGTGTTCCGATGCAGAGTGTTGTAGTTTACATGACCTCTCTGACGGCGGTGTCTATTCTTCATGATGAAATTTTCTTTATTAAATAAATTATACAGTTAATGTGTATCTTTCTTTTAAATGTATTAACGGTCTACGCTTTAGCTTATTAGTCTCGCTCTGCATTATTTACAGTAACTTATCCTTTAAATTTGCATTTATTGCAGAAATGCCAAAATTCCTTCTCGTTTTTGTCTGGGTAAAATGAGAATCGCATAGAACACGACATGCGTCGCTTATAGGTTTTAGAAGGGGTATGACTAGAAGGTGGCAATTGGCCATATATGACCTTCTTCAGCTAGTTTGTCCAGTCAATTGACGATTTCCTCGTCCAATTTTATTTCCTCGAGCGAGAACAGTGTGCATTCAGTGGGTACATTCTGGTGCCGATGACCGGTTGACGTGTCAGGTTGAAAAGATGTCGTGCGTACAGAATCTGGGCTGGGCTGTGCTGATGGTGCTCGTGTGATGATCCCAAAATTGGAGATACAGGCGTACATAGCTAAATTGTTAGCTAGTTTGGCGTAACAGTACCTTTGTATGGTTACCCTTTAAACGTGACAGTAACAGCCCCATTTGGCACTACGCATACGATTAAGTTTTCCTTTTGTTTCTATTTTTAGCATCAAATAGACATTTTTCATTTCATTTTATCAGCGTTGTAGAAACTGGACCTTGCTGAAATTCAGCGGTAGCTACATATTCGGACAGTATCTGCCCGATTTGGCAGTAACGCATCAGTGTTGCAGAAACTCTGCGTTGCCGAAACTGGGCCTTGCGTTGTAGAAAACTGCGTTGTAGAAATTCAGCGTCAGCTATTGTTAGCTAGCTTGGTGTAACAGTACCTTTGTATGGTTACTGGTTTAGTCTTAAAACATGAGTAGCATGACAGTATCTGCCCGGTTTGGCAGTAACGTATCAGCGTTGCAGAAAACTCTGCGTTGCAGAAACTCGGCCTTGCGTTGTAGAAATTCAGCATCAGCTATTGTTAGCTAGCTTGGCGTCGACGTTGTTAGAACCTCGACGGTGAAGAAAACTCGGTGGCGTTGCATATATTCGGCGTTAGCTATTGTTAGCTAGCTTGGCGTAACAGTACCTTTGGGCTACTTGTTACCCTTTATGCATGACAGTATCTGCCCTGTTAGCAGTAACGTATCAGCGTTGTAACGTATCAGCGTTGTAAATATTCTGCGTTGCAGAAACTCGACGTTGAAGAAAACTCGACGTTGAAGAAAACTCGGCGTTGAAGAAAACTCGGCGTTGCATATATTCGGCGTTAGCTATTGTTAGCTAGCTTGGCGTAACAGTACCTTTGGGCTACTTGTTACCCTTTAAGCATGACAGTATCTGCCCTGTTAGCAGTAACGTATCAGCGTTGTAAATATTCTGCGTTGCAGAAAACTCGACGTTGAAGACTTTAAGCATGACAGTATCTGCCCTGTTAGCAGTAACGTATCAGCATTGTAAATATTTTGCGTTGCAGAAAACTCGACGTTGAAGTCTTTAAGCATGACAGTATCTGCCCTGTTAGCAGTAACGTATCAGCATTGTAAATATTCTGCGTTGCAGAAAACTCGACGTTGGAGACTTTAAGCATGACAGTATCTGCCCTGTTAGCAGTAACGTATCAGCATTGTAAATATTCTGCGTTGCAGAAAACTCGACGTTGAAGACTTTAAGCATGACAGTATCTGCCCTGTTAGCAGTAACGTATCAGCATTGTAAATATTCTGCGTTGCAGAAAACTCGACGTTGGAGACTTTAAGCATGACAGTATCTGCCCTGTTAGCAGTAACGTATCAGCGTTGCAGAAACTCTGCGTTGTAAAAACTCGGCGTTGAAGATAACTCGGCGTTGAAGATAACTCTGCGTTGAAGAAAATTCGGCGTGTTGCTTGACGTGCGAAGGCTTGAGCACGGAAACGTTGAATGATTCGAACGAGGCAGTCAGTGAGCCGACTATGGAACCCCGATAGAGGGGGCGAAAGATAGTGGGAATGTTTTTAGTGTTGCTAACATAAAAAAAAAAAAACCT
This sequence comes from Thaumatotibia leucotreta, assembly GCA_025490895.1. Classification (NCBI taxonomy): domain Eukaryota; kingdom Metazoa; phylum Arthropoda; class Insecta; order Lepidoptera; family Tortricidae; genus Thaumatotibia; species Thaumatotibia leucotreta. The sequence goes on from JALPQI010002671.1 coordinate 29,425, forward strand.
TTAAACACCGTGCAAGGCTGATGCGTGGGGCGCTACTACAATATGTAAACCTTAAATCGCAAAGAATGAAGTTGTGAAATATAATAGTCAGAGCCCGGAAAATCCATAGCAAAACAAAAGACCGTCGCATAGAAACTAGGGTAAGAAACATTTTACTATAGATATCTCTGCACTTTAACTATAAATATATCTTAGATTGACTTGTACATTGTTATGTCAACAGTACTTTCGAATCTCATTCTAATAGCATGTCGCTAGTACGATGACTGAATTCGATATGTAACGTCCTAAAACTGCAAAGTACCGGAAGTAACCTATTTTTGACATGTGCCAGTGACCGATAAAAAAAAAATTACGGATAACTTGAAAATTGTAGTAATGTAGATTCTTTGTGTGTTTTGCGAAATCGATTTCTTATTTTATTATTTCATTTCACATTTGAGATAAATACTACACTCGTGTGGGTTGACGTAGTAAATGATACAACGAAGTCTGAAGTATAACTGAATATATTTATTTGTGAAACAAGGCCTTTTATACTAAAGTCATATGTATTGAGTAAAGAAGGGATAACCGTATAAGGCTGCAGGTCAAGGCAAGGTGTGTGGGTGTTCTATACCAGTAATTGGAGTTCGAGGCCAACGAAACTACGACAGATGCGTTATTGTCAAATCTGTCAAAGTCTCTTATGTCATTGTCAAATAAAGTTTTCAGGTTTCCACAACCTTTTTGTTATTTAAATTATTTATTTAAAATAATTCCTAATAAAAACATTATATACCTCCGTAAGGTTTGTACGCCTTTTTATTTAATATGGCTGTCACAACTAGGATTTTCGTAAAAACACGTAAATACCTAAAAACTTGTCTTTTCTCTTAACTAACATAGAAATGACAAAATTTTCTGGTAAAGAACTTAAAATGATAAGATTGATAAGAGCCAACGTTTCAAAGCCTATTTTAAAAAGAAGTTGAATTACCAGTGAACACAAACGACAGCGTGCCATATTTATTAAGACGGTAGGTATGGTTAAATTACTAAACCCCCTGCCTTATTACGGGTTAAAATTATGGGAAATAAATTTGGAAATGTAAAATGAAAGAATTATTTGTATTTTATTTTTTATGTCTTCTTCATCACTTATCCTCCTGAGTGGTAACTTTTTCAAAGCTGGTCCCATAGTAAAACTTGACTGTAATCATGAGTAGATCCAGAAAATATGATTTTGTATCATTGTGTTTTATAAAATTTCACCCAGAATATTTCATTTGGAATTCAATTTAGCTTCGCTATACGGGTGTATATAAAAATATACACCCGTATAGCAAAGCTAAACATGGCTGAACCAAGTGGGTCACCTTGTTAACAACCTACGGAAGAAAACAAAACGTTAGATCTGTATGATAATTTAAATGCAGAACTATAGCACTGCCAAAGAAATTTGTAGGTCAAAGGAATTTTACGAATACGAAATGTAAACATAAAGCACGCTACAATATATTATTCTGCAATTTCCTAAACGTATGCAGAAATAGGGTTTTAATTTATGTGTAGTTAAATTGCTGTACCAAATGTTATTAATACCTGAGGTGATACCAGCGCAATACCAACTTTGTTACTAATAATTACGGATAATTAAGTTTTTGTTAAAATATCTCATATTTACGTGAAAATAAGTAAATAATATTGTTTCTATAAATTAAAGAATTAAAATTACCAATAAATAAGATATCTCAACGTCTGTTTTTAGAAAATAATTATTTACTATTGTAAGAACATTTCATTGTTGTGGCAATATTTTCGTAGATTCTTTGGCCTCGAACTCCAATTAGTGGTTTAGGAAGTAGCTGGAATTACAGTAATCTGAGCCCAACGTTTTATGGCTCTAATTTAGGTTAATTAACACGTTCGCCTACTGTTTCTCGGAGTGCTTATACTATGCCGATCTTGTACTCCTATGCCGGCGACACAGCACTTGTGTCAAAAACGTTCGTATTTCTACTTATGCCACTGGCATAGGAGTGAGAACTTGATTAATGCTAGTGGCATGAGAATAAAATTACTTTCATCACGTATGTGTGTCACTGGCATAGGAGTACAGTTTTTTCGGTCACATATGCGTGTCACCGGCGTCGAACGTGTTAATAAAGGTTCCTTATTAGGTATTGAATCAAGTTTCAATTAGGTTGCGGTTATACAGGATTGAATAGGTTGGGGCTATACAGGATTGAATAGGTTGGGGCTACACTACACTTCGCCCAGTGACCGAGCTTAGCGGGCTTTGTATTTTCCGTATGCAGTAATGCACATTTTCAACTTTTCAGTGCGGCATGACGTTCCCAAGCGCGTCGGCGTACGACGTCCATCACCGCCGCAAGCACGTCCCGCGCCGTCCGTCGCGTCCGCGTCGCGCTGTCCGTGTCGCGCGCGGACAGTTCGTGTGCGAACAGTGCGGACGCATACTGCCGGTAGGTGCTATCGTACGACGTCCATCACCGTCGCAAGCACGTCCCGCGCCGTCCGTCGCGTCCGCGTCGCACTGTCCGTGTCGCGCCGCGCGGACAATTCGTGTGCGAACAGTGCGGACGCATACTGCCGGTAGGTGCTAGTTCAAGTTTCTTTATTTGACCAAGTAACAAAGAACGTCACATCTAGCAAGTCAATAGGTATATATAATCTTAATATTATCATGCAAGTAGAATAACATTATTATTTTGAGATATTAGGTACCATCATTTGAAAGACACACATTTATGTTTCATTTGTTCTTTAAATTCGTTTATGGAGTAAAATGGATTACTTAAAAAGAAGCGATTCAGATTTTGTTTGAATTCTAAAAATGATTAATTTGTTAAGCTGGCTGGCAACAAATTGTATAACGTTATTTTAAGTGGAAGGCCTTGCTTAAATGTTTTTACTAGTTTCGTTGCAGGAACACATAGTTTATCTTTATTACGTGTATTAAACGCGTGAACATCTTTTATTGATTTTAAATTGTTTTTATCGCTGTGGATTTCTAATAGACTATTAAATATAAATAAAGAAATCACTGTCATTATCCTACCCTTAATAAATAAATAAATAAACTAAGCTATCGTACGACGTCCATCACCGCCGCAAGCACGTCCCGCGCCGTCCGTCGCGTCCGCGTCGCGCTGTCCGTGTCGCGCGCGGACAATTCGTGTGCGAACAGTGCGGACGCATACTGCCGGTAGGTGCTATCGTACGACGTCCACCACCGTCGCAAGCACGTCCCGCGCCGTCCGTCGCGTCCGCGTCGCGCTGTCCGTGTCGCGCGCGGACAATTCGTGTGCGAACAGTGCGGACGCATACTGCCGGTAGGTGCTATCGTACGACGTCCACCACCGTCGCAAGCACGTCCCGCGCCGTCCGTCGCGTCCGCGTCGCGCTGTCCGTGTCGCGCGCGGACAATTCGTGTGCGAACAGTGCGGACGCATACTGCCGGTAGGTGCTATCGTACGACGTCCATCACCGCCGCAAGCACGTCCCGCGCCGTCCGTCGCGTCCGCGTCGCGCTGTCCGTGTCGCGCGCGGACAGTTCGTGTGCGAGCAGTGCGGACGCATACTGCCGGTAGGTGCTATCGTACGACGTCCACCACCGTCGCAAGCACGTCCCGCGCCGTCCGTCGCGTCCGCGTCGCGCTGTCCGTGTCGCGCGCGGACAATTCGTGTGCGAACAGTGCGGACGCATACTGCCGGTAGGTGCTATCTAGGGCTGCCAACCAAAAACCACAGACATGCGGGACATTCGCGAATAAATTGCGGGACTTGGCTATAAAATGCGGGATGGGAACGACATTAACATTAAAAACAATGCTTAATTTCAGATCGGTTCAATTTAGATGCACCTATTGCACCCATCGCAATCATTCATATTTCGGCAGTATACACGTTCAGTGCACGGTGCTTGCGGACTATTGGTACGGATATCGCGGTACATTCAAATTAACAAGACGAAATTTTAAATTGATTTCACTTACGTATTCATATTACTATTTTAGTATTCCCTGAAAAGCGGGACAAACTGGCGTCCCGCGCGAACCCTTTGCGGGGCATTGCATATAGCGGGACAGTTGGCAGCCCTAGTGCTATCGTACGACGTCCACCACCGCCGCTAGCACGTCCGCGTCGCGCTGTCCGTGTCGCGCGCGGACAGTTCGTGTGCGAACAGTGCGGACGCATACTGCCGGTAGGTGCTAGCGTACGACGTCCACCACCGTCGCAAGCACGTCCCGCGCCGTCCGTCGCGTCCGCGTCGCGCTGTCCGTGTCGCGCGCGGACAGTTCGTGTGCGAACAGTGCGGACGCATACTGCCGGTAGGTGCTATCGTACGTCCACCACCGTCGCAAGCACGTCCCGCGCCGTCCGTCGCGTCCGCGTCGCGCTGTCCGTGTCGCGCGCGGACAATTCGTGTGCGAGCAATGTGGCCGCATACTGCCGGTAAGTGCTATCGTACGACGTCCACCACCGTCGCAAGCACGTCCCGCGCCGTCCGTCGCGTCCGCGTCGCGCTGTCCGTGTCGCGCGCGGACAATTCGTGTGCGAGCAATGTGGCCGCATACTGCCGGTAAGTGCTATCGTACGACGTCCACCACCGTCGCAAGCACGTCCCGCGCCGTCCGTCGCGTCCGCGTCGCGCTGTCCGTGTCGCGCGCGGACAATTCGTGTGCGAGCAATGTGGCCGCATACTGCCGGTAGGTGCTATCGTACGACGTCCACCACCGTCGCAAGCACGTCCCGCGCCGTCCGTCGCGTCCGCGTCGCGCTGTCCGTGTCGCGCGCGGACAGTTCGTGTGCGAACAGTGCGGCCGCATACTGCCGGTAGGTGCTATCGTACGACGTCCACCACCGTCGCAAGCACGTCCCGCGCCGTCCGTCGCGTCCGCGTCGCGCTGTCCGTGTCGCGCGCGGACAATTCGTGTGCGAACAGTGCGGACGCATACTGCCGGTACTGCCATTCATTTATTGAATCCCGCAATCATCAAAAATACTATAGCATCCAGTTTCTTTGCTCCCCAACTAGCGTTGAAAATTTCCGGATTAAATCCCGTTTCTTTCCAAACAGCTCGTTTTTTTCCTGATTTTTTCGAAAAAAACAATGAAAGTTTCCACTTTAATTTTCAACTCTAAACCAATGTAAATTGGGTCTTATTTTCACTTATACCAGGAGAACGCGATGTCACTGAGGAAAAGTCAATTGAAACAGATGGCAAGGAGTGACAGTGACAGTGACTTTGATTGTTTCTGAAAAAATCCGAAAAAACGGAAAAAAACGAAGTTTTCATACATTCCCGAAAAAAACATTTTGTTTTTTTCCGACATTTTCAACGCTATCCCCAACCCGCAGAAGATGAATAGGTATTTGCCTAAACGTAACCATTGTTGTTCTTTTGTTTAATTTTCCTACATTGTGGCTCTGCATGCCTGATTTTTCTTATGTCTTTAGCATTGGTATAATTCTGTTTCTTGTATTCTTGTATCCTATATGCGAAAACCTGTAATTGGCTTTGCTGTTACATATTGAACAAAACCTGTATTTGTTACTGTTAGCTGTTGGTTTTCTGAATAAATAAAATAAAAATAAAATAAAAGTAGGTGCTATCGTACGACGTCCACCACCGCCGCTAGCACGTCGCCCCGCGCCATGCGAGCGGCAATAGGGATGATGACCAGACATCGTAAACTGCGATCGAAATACATTAAAGTACTAGGGTTGTTATACTCAAGTCAAAGTCAACAATTATTTATTGAGTAGGCTTAGCAACAAGCACTTTCGAATCTGTAGCTGTCATAGCCGTCACATTCCCGACAATGTAGACCTTTTCGTGAAATGCACCTGTAACTTGTATTTTACGTAATGCGCGAGGCCCATGAGCCTCTTGTGGGGTGGAAGCCGAGAAAACTGTATTTTCTGTGTCAGTTATCAAAGTTGTGCCTTAGCGTTTGTGCAGGGAATTGAATACTGATTGAATCGGGTTTGGATGTGAAGGTAGGTATGCCTGTAAACTCGAAGCTCCCCAGTTCGGCCTTCGGCCTCGCAGGCAAGCCTCTGAGGAAAGCTTCAAGCCTTTGAGTCTTACGCGAAACCCGCCCTTCGGCTTATGCACGCAAGCGCGAGCCTTCAGCCCTACGGAAAGCTGGGCGTTAGGATTTTAGGAAGGGCAGTTGTACCGCATGGGCTCGGCCGTCGGGCCTTCGGCCCTCGGACTCACGTGAATCGCACGACATAAAGACGCTCCGGGCCTTCAGCCCTTATCACATCCCTTATCTCATCAGCCTATCTCAGTTCACTTCTGGACGTAGGCCTCTCCTATTAACTATGCATATAGACGCATTAGGAGGTAAATGCCCATAATCGCCACGCTGGGCAAGCGGATCGGCGATCGCAGTAATGTGTCCACTATGATGACGCTGCTGTCCATCATCAATCTTTTATCAAATAATGGTCAGTGTCACTTCAATCCATTAGTCGACTCTTACGACACCCGCAGGAAGAGTTGGGGTGGCGACAAATGTATTCTCACTGCCGTCACCACACGGCCAGCACGACATAATACACGAAGAAATTATTATGAACATGTGGATTTTTTGTGTCAGTTATCAAAGTCATGCCTTAGCGTTTGTGCAGGGGATTGAATAGATGAATACTGATAGAATTGAATCGGGGTTGGATGTGAAGGTAGGTATGCCTGTAAACTCGAAGCTCCCCAGTTCGGCCTTCGGCCTCGCAGGCAAGCCTCTGAGGAAAGCTTCAAGCCTTTGAGTCTTACGCGAAACCCGCCCTTCGGCTTATACACGCAAGCGCGAGCCTTCAGCCCTACGGAAAGCTGGGCGTTCATCCTTAGGATTTTAGAATGGGCAGTAGTACCACATGGGCTCGCCCGTCGGGCCTTCGGCCTTCGAACTCACGTGAATCGCACGACATAAAGACGCTCCGGGCCTTCAGCCCTTATCACATCATCAGCCTATCTCAGTTCACTTCTGGACGTAAGCCTCTCCTATTAACTATGCGTATAGACGCATTAGGAGGTAAATGCCCATAATCGCCACGCTGGGCAAGCGGATTGGAGATCGCAGTAATGTGTCCACTATGATGACGCTGCTGCCCATCATCAATCTTGTAGAATGGTCAGTGACACTTCATGACTTCATTCATATGATGACTGTACTTAAAATAAATTATTTAATATTATACACGACATAATGCACGAAGAAATTATTACTAAAATGTAGATTACAGTAATTTTTGTACAGAACTTCTATTTAATAAATTGAAAAGAACTTTAAAGACTTAGTCATTTGGCAGTACTCAAACGTGACGTCACTTTTGTGTATTTCATATAAAATTCCATAGTGGTGATCGATTTGACTCTCGTGTCTCTTTTATCTACACGGGACTGCGTATCTTTTTGCAGACTGCAAACAATAGGTGTTAATATTAAACAAATAGAACCACATGGCACCCTGCTAGGGTATGGCAATGTTTGACAATTTGACATGTTATAATCTAGATTTTATTTTTAAATGATCCTGCATATATTCTTCTATGGTATAATAGGTTTTTTTTATTAGGATGAACTTAAGTTTATCAGTGAATAAAATATATCTGTTGCTCAGAATTATTACTAAAGTACATATTTATATGTGAAGCAAAATTTTAATCTATCAATTTTAAGTGACCTGGAATTCATAATTCAATTAAGAAATATACTCTAAATTTAACCGCATGAGTGCTTTTACTTTAATCCTGCGACCATAAATAACAATGGAAGTCTAACGCCAGCTCAAAAATGCCCCCAAACACAATTGTTCAATTGTGTCATGTCATAATGGGCAGGACATAGCGCTTTTCTTAATGCCGCGCATATTTCGGCGCAACGTCTTTGACAAATGTTTATAGAATATAGCCAATCAAAACTTTGATGGACCAATCACAACTATTTTTAAATGGCGTTTTAAGTTTTTGTAGGTTGATATTGAAATTCATTACCGTGATGCATTGAAGAGGGGGTGACATTTGTCAACTAAAATGCAGGACCGTTTTTGAAAGGCAATTTAGTATGACGTGCGGCTTCCATGTTTTATTTGTTCGTAGCTTTAATCCCACACTACATAAACAATCTTCTATTGCCGATCCTTGATTAAATAAAGACACATGTTTCTAGAACGCGACGCTGCTCCGGTACCACCAGCGAACGCACCAGGATGTAAAGCCATACCCCTGCTCCGAGTGCCCCAAAACCTTCGCTCTCAAGTCCTCGCTTAACGTGAGTATACTCGTAGTCCGTAGTATGTAGTCGAATGGTTCTTTATGCAAGCCCAGCAGCAAGCGCTTTGGCATCGTTAAACTAAATAGCATTTTTATCCGTGCGGTGACGGAGTAAGAATACAAAAATCACCGCCCCTCTCTTCCCGTGGGTGTCGTAGGAGTCGACTAAGGGAAATACTGAGTATCCAGCTTCTCAGCCGGTGGTAGGGTATTTTTACTAGTACCCGCCTGGTTGGCTACCACCGTACATTCGGTGTAAACGCCCGTGAAATGACTTACCTTCGTGTTTGCCGTGTTTCGGGGTCAGCCGGTGTATTTACCAGCATCTAGCGGGCCAGCAAGGCGGTGGCAACTAACAGGTTACTGATTGTCTCCTGTTCGTTGCCGCCGCGATTTGGGCTCTACTTTTCACTTACGATCAGGTGGAGTGGAGCCACTTTGTTGTGCCAACGTTATTTTTATTGGGTCGGCAACGCGCATGTGACACCCTGAGGTTGCAGGCGCCCATAGGCTACGGTGACTGCTTTCCATCAGGCGGGCCGTATGCTTGTTTGCCACCGACGTGGTATAAAAAAAAATTCTAACTCTACACCATTGACGCGGGAAGAATCCGGTAAGATACTCAGCGGGACTTAGTTTTTCAAATAATAATATTTAATACATCTTACAACTCATCATCAGCCTATGATAGTCCACTGCTGGACGTAGGCCTCTCCTATTAACTATGCGTATAAACGCATTAGGAGGTAAATGCCCATAATCGCCACGCTGGGCAAGCGGATTGGCGATCGCAGTAATGTGTCCACTATGATGACGCTGCCCATCATCAATATTTATCAAATACTGGTCAGTGACACTTCAATCCCTTAATCGACTCTTACGACACCCGCAGGAGGAGTTGTTTTGGTGACAAATGTATTCTTACTGCCGTCACCACACGGCACATCTTACAACTAACATCTATCTATTCAACCCGTGTCCACCCACTGCTGGGTATAGGCCTCTTCTTTATTACGCCACTTTCCTCGGTCCTGTGCTAGTCGCATCCACTGCTTTGTTGCGGTTCGGCAGATGTCGTCGGACCATCTTGTCGGTGGTCTCCCAGCAGATCTGACCACCCTGGCCACCATTCAGTAACCTGCTTCGTCCACCGCCCATCGCTACTTGTCGCCAAGTGTCCTGCCCATCTCCACTTCGATTCGTTTACCGACGTCGGATACTTTCGTACGCCGGATTTCGCTGTTTGGAACACGATCAACAAGGGAGATACCTGTTGGTTTGCTCCATGGCCCTTTGTGTCACGTTCATTTTGTGTAGAACTCCCTTGTTGCGCGCTCAAGTTTCTGATCCGTAAGTTAAAAAGACTAAACATAAAATTGATTTATAATATTATGTATAAATCAATCTGTCTGAATATTCAGATTTTTTTATTGATCTAAGTCAAGCCGTACACATTGGATGTCATTAATGACCGCTCATTTATAATAAGTATCGGTCAGTTATTGAAAATGACGGTCACTTTGCAACTCTAATCAGAGAAGTCAAAGCTTTATATTATAAACAGAGATAGGAAAAATGTGCGTCATTGTTCGCAATAATATGAACACGACTCCAAAGTTAATCGAATGAATAAATAAACGAATAACTTCTTGAAATTTGGCATCAAAGCTTTGAGTTGGCTATTTACAAAGGATTTAGCGGCGTCTAATAGGTAATTTTATGAAAATGATTAAATGATTAATTATTCAATCAACTTTGAAGTCATTTCCATGTTATTGCGAGCATTACGCACATTTTTCCGAATTCTGATTATAAAGCTATTATTGGTTTATTCGAAATGTACGAATGGTTTATTTTATTTTCTCGAATTGATGATATTTTACTGTGAGACCGACAATACCGACATCCGCTTCGAGAAACCCATACAATTCCTATATGTATTTTTTACAAAGAACTTTAAAAACAAAATAAAAAAATATAAACCCTGATATATCAGTAGGTGGAAATGTATGGAACATCAGATTTTTTTTCTTCTTGAATCGTGTCTGTAGGTAGTAATAAAAGTTCATCAATATGAACTCAGAATTAACCCCCTAATATTAGCCTGTCAAAAAATACCCTGTACAGTACAATGTCAAATTCCACAAAAAATTTTTTTTTTCTTCTTTTTATTACACATTTTGAATACTTTTTAACATTTCCAATACTTTTTATCATAACAACAATATGTTAAATTTAATTTTTTATATGTTTTTTTTTAGGGACAGGTTTTTTCGTCAAGTTTATTCTTATTTTTTGATTGTCAGGCAAAAGGTGTGGTAATAATAGAACACATTGTGGTAGCATTGTAATCAAAAAGAAGTTTTATAACGAATTACGTCGAAAAACTTTTTCCGAAAAAAGGTTAATTATCTCTGGAACCAAGCCGAATCCAGGAAATTTAAAATTTATATAACATTAAATACTCTAAATATGCTCAGGAATTCAGCATTAAAATCTTGCGGGTTCCTCGCGAGCACCCTGTATAAAGCTACACAGGAGGGGCGACGCATTTGACGACTATTTGAGCAGGCGCTATAAGTGCTGCACTCTTCAACACTAAGTTCATAAAAGTCTCCTGTTTATGAATAAAAATAATTCTCTCGGTTTCAGTTCCACATGAGGTCTCACACGGGCGAGAAGCCGTTCCAGTGTCCACTGTGCCCGCTCGCCTTCAGCGTTAAAGCCAACCTCAATCGACACCACAGAACCGTAAGTATTACGTACACAGATGTCATATATACCATAGATCAAGCAAACGCATCTACTTAGCGTGTCAAATGAACTCAGTGAAATCCACTGAGTTGTCCGTCTTTAATCGCAGCTTGCAGCTTTCGCGCGTCAAATTTTGTAAATCTGACACGCTCGGCCGCCATACAAATGAATGAACTTGTTTCTTCTATTCAAATCTAATTCTGTGGTTTGCACTAAGTATAACTTAGCACAAATAAAGGCAAAGAAGTCATTAACAAAAAGTTTTTTTAATGTATTTGTTATATAGTACATAAAAAAGGTTAATTTAAAAGGATTTCTACTATAGTCTTAAAATTATTACTAAGTGTAGCTTTTTGTCATATCGCCGGTTCAGAGGCAGGACCAACTATTTCGATAAAACACGTTTTAGCAAATAGTTTTCTATGTCTTAGGCATCATCATCATCATCATCAGCCTATGATAGTCCACTGCTGGACGTAGGCCTCTCATATTAACTATGCGTATAGATGCATTAGGAGGTAAATGCCCATAATCGCCACGCTGGGCAAGCGGATTGGCGATCGCGGTAATGTGTCCACTATGATGACGCTGCTGCCCATCATCAATCTTTAATCAAATATGGTCAGTGACACTTCAATCCCTTAGTCGACTCTTACGACACCCGCAGGAGGAGTTGGGGTGGTGACAAATGTATTCTTTCTGCCGTCACCACCATTGTGGCCATATTTACATCAAAAAGGCATATCGCACCGAGTTATAATGAAAGTATGTTTTTTTAATTGGAATTAAATCTGGAATTAGGCAAAATCCCTAAAGTTTATTCCGTACTCGTTATGTGACTTATAAAACACGTTGTATACCGTCGCTTGGTACCCACATCACAGCCTTAATTGAGCTTACCGTGAGACTAGGTCGATTCGTAAGAGTGTTCCAGGATACTTATTTCCCTTAATTTATAAGCGTCTTCTAACTTAGCAAGCTGCTAAGTATCGTTTGTCCCTTTCCATTTTCGTCCAATATTCCGCAGTGTCTGAAGACGAAAGTCTTTGATCAGTGTGTGTTGCCAGTGATGACATACGGTACTGAAACGTGGCCGCTTACAATGGGCCTCATAAGAAGGCTCAAAGTCACCCAAAGGGCTATGGAGAGGGCTATGCTAGGAGTCTCTCTGCGTGATCGGATTAAAAATGAGACCATCCGCAGCAGAACCAAAGTAACCGAAATAGCTCTCCGAATCGCTAAACTGAAGTGGCAGTGGGCAGGGCACATTGCGCGTAGAACCGATGGCCGTTGGGGCGGGAAGGTTCTTGAGTGGCGGCCACGTACCCGAAGGCGTAGCGTGGGTAGGCCCCCCACAAGGTGGACTGATGACCTGGTGAAGGTCACAGCAGTCTGGATGCGGGTAGCGCAGGACCGGTCATTGTGGCAATCTTTGGGGGAGGCCTATGATCAGCAGTCTTTCGGCTGATATGATGATGATGATCTTATAGACATATTGATAAGACCGAAAGGAAGAAACGATACGTATCGGCTTGCCAAGTTAGGAGTTCATAAATAAGGGGATTATTCAGGGTGGAAAGGGACGACGTTCTTTCCCGCTACCGACCGAGTCTACCAACCATTACGATGAACTTTCTGTATGGGACCAACGTCGAAAACGTACATGGAAAATTGAAAAATTAAAATAAAAAAAAAAATTAAAAAAACGTTTATTGAAGCAAAATAGATACATTACATAATAAAAATTGACAGTGGTTCCCGAACTAGGCCGAGCCTGTATCTCGGAAACCATAGAGAGTCGATGAAAACTAATTACTTAATAAGTCACTATAATTGACTTTTCCATACTATTGAACTCTAACTAATCACTCACTTTGTATGAGGGGTTAATTTTTTTAAAAGATATTTCTGTTGGTACTATACTGAAAGTTCATCGTAATGGTTGGTAGACTCGGTCGGTAGCGGGAAGGAACGTCGTCCCTTTACACTAGGGCTGCCAACTGTCCCCCTATATGCGGGACGTCCCGTTTCTGGGGCCCTAAAGTATGCGTCCCGCAAAAAGTTCATGCAGGACGCCTATTGTCCCGCTTTTCGGGGAATGCTAAACTGGAAATACTAAAATAATAATCTGAATACGTAAATGAGAGCAATTTAAGATTGCGTCATATTAATTTGAATGTACCGCGACGTCCGCGACTACGTAGGATGCCCTGAAAATTTCGGGAATTTAATACTTAGGAACGTATATTTGACATGTGTTATACCTCTTTCTTACAAGCATAGTCTCATTATTCGAAAACACTGGCCACTTAAAAAAAAAAACAATGTCCGATTGTTTTTTAAAGTCGTTGAGTCGCTGGTGAAAATGGAGCTGTCCCGCGAAAGTTTTAGAGCAATGTTTTATTATGACTTTAAAAGTGGATTAACACAACAACAATGTGGAGACCGATTAACTATTGCTTTTAGTAGTGAAGCACCTTCAAAGACGACCATATACAGGTGGTATTCGGAATTCCAACGTGGCCGTGTGTCTCTTGCGGATGACGTACGTGAGGGTCGACCGAAAACGGCCGTTACCGATCAAAACATCGATGTTGTTCGCCAACTGATAAAGGAAGATAGGCATGTTACATATCGGGAGATTCAGGAGACTTTAGGCATTGGAATGAGTCAGGTACAAGTTATTTTACAACAAGAGTTGGGCGTGCGGAAGTTATTTTCCCGGTGGATTCCTCACTTGTTATCTGACGACCAGAAAACGGTACGTGTCAATTGGTGCCGCAAAACTTTAAAAAGATTTAATGGAGGAAGCTGAAATGCCGTTTTTAGTATTGTGTCAGGTGACGAAGCATGGATTTACGCATATGAGCCTGAATCGAAATACCAATCTCGAGTTTGGGTTTACGAAGACGAACCGAAGCCGACAAAAGTTGTTCGTTCTCGCAGCACGATCAAAAAAATGGTAGCCACGTTTGTCTCCAAATCGGGTCACGTGGCGACTATCGCTCTTGAAGATCGAAGAACTGTCAATGCCGATTGGTATATAGGCGTTTGTTTACCGATTGTTTTTGCTGAACTGCGAAAAACTAACCCTAACCGCCGTATTATACTACACCATGATAATGCCAGCCCTCACACCGCTCAGAAAACAGACGACTATCTGAAGGGCGAAAACGTCGAATTACTGGACCATCCTCCGTACAGCCCCGACCTAAGTCCCAACGATTTTTTTACTTTCCCGAAAATAAAGAATCGGTTGCGTGGTCAGCGTTTTCAGACCGCGGAAGAAGCAGTCGACGCTTATAAAATGGCCATTTTGTCAACCCCCACTTCAGACTTCAATAACTGTTTTAAAAACTGGTTTCAGAGAATGAAAAAGTGTATTAAACACAAAAGAGAATACTTTGAAAAACAATAAAAGTACTTTTATTTCATTAAAATGCATATTTTTTCCGATTCCCGAAACTTTCAGGGCAACCTACGTATAGCATCTAAATTGAACCTATCTGTCCCGCATTTTATAGCCAAGTCCCGCAATTTATTCGCGAATGTACCGCATATCTATGATCTTTGGTTGGCAGCCCTACTTTACATCCTGTTTAACAGTTTATTGAACTACAGGCACACCTGAAGCTCCACCCCCGCCTCCCGTGCAGCATCTGCGGGCGCGTGTTCACCACCAACTCCTGCGTGCGCGTGCACATCACCACGGTGCACCACGGCCAGCCGGGACCGAAGAGGGACCGCCGGAAGAGGAAGCCGCAGTCGCCTACCACTGTGTCTAGTGCGACCGCATAACTAATAAATAACAAATATACTCTTTATTGTTCACCAGAAAATAAACAAATAAAACTACAGACAAAAGAATAGTACATTGTGTACTTAATTCTTGTACCGCCCGTGGCACACACAATGTTTTTCATCACACCTGTGATGCAAAAAAGTAAATAAAACAATATATTTTCACAAAACTACTCTAAAATGGTCTAAATCAAGGATGACTTAATTTCATAATTTTCATAAAAGAAATCTCGGCGTGCGCCGGACCCCGCTAGTGCGACGTAATGTTGTATGAAAATCCTTAACGGCATACTATGACGTAATGACGCACCTACACACCGCATCACCGCAGCGTTGCGGCGCACTTACGGAACAGGTGTGATGAAAAAAAACTAAAACAGTGGTAGACGACAGGCGGTCTTATCGCTAATAAGCGATCTCTTCCAGACAACCTTTTGGTAATGGAAACTTTAACAATTACATTTAAGAAGTAGGCAAATCAAAACTGAGAACATAAAAATAACAAAAGGCAGGCTATAAACTTACATACATATATAGATATGTAATAGTACATTGTGCATCAAGGGAGGTAAGCACGGAAATACTAACGAGAGTGTTAGAAGCCCGACGCCGTTAGGCGGAGGGCTTTTATGACTCGAGTTAGTATTCCGCTTACCGACCGTGATGCATACAATGTTTTTCATCACACTTGCCGACAAAAAAATAAGTTTTAAGAAATATAGTACATTGTGTATTAAGGGCGGTAAATAAGAAATTGTGAACGAGTGTGAAAGTAAAGCCCAAGCCGAAGGCGCGGGCTTTACTTCACACGAGTTCATAATTCTTGTACCGCCCGTGGCACACACAATGTTTTTCATCACACTTGTGAGGCAAAAAAAGTAAATAAAACTATATATTTTCACAAAACTACTCTAAAATGGTCTAAATCATTTATCAAAATCAGGGATGACTTAAATTCATCTCCTTTATAAAAGGAATCTCGGCGCGGCGCGCGCCGCTCCGCGCTAGTGCGACGTAATGTCGTACGAAAATCCATTATTGCCCATGGGCATAATACAGCTCATTACGTTCCAGTATGCCTGCGTATAATAACACTTTTTACGAGCAGGTGTGATGAAAACATTATTAAATGACGTACTGACATTTCTATTACTCCCTAGGGAATTTCACTTTTCTATTACTCCCGCTGCGCTCGCAAACAATGGCGCGCTTAGGCAGCAAGTGTGATGAAAAGATACATACAATAAAATAATACAATATATATATATATATAATATAAATTTATTTCAATAAAAGAACATACGCATACCATAACACACAGCTAATTATTACGGGATTAAGTTTAGGTAACTATGAATTATAGATATTAAATGTTATATACCAAAAAAAAGACCAGATTCACCAATGTCCAAAGTGGGGATCAAAACGTACTCTAATTTCGCTTCTGATTCCTATATCGCTCGGCAACTCGGTCTTAGCAACCACCGGTCTTTCTTGGGTATATGCAATGCAATCACGCACACATAATGTTTCACAAAAAACTTGAATGTGAATTAAATTAATTTATACGATATTTACCATCGTTTTGAAGATCTCTTTAGTAATGAATCCTAATCTATTTATACAGGGTGTAATCGTAAAAGTGTTGCCAGCCCCGACGAGTAAAATAACATTAATATCCTTTTTGAAATAAAAGCAGAAATATCTCAAATTTTAACTTCAAACCCGTTTTATTCAAACTAGTTTAATACGAATATTTTTTTATTTAAGAATAAATGTTACATTAAATATTTCATAAACTAGGTAGTATTATTATTTTATTACAATGTATTCGTACAAATAACGAATCTCTAACAGTTTTATCTGTTATGACACCCGACATTTTTTAAGGCTAGTCGGCATACTAAATGTATGGGAGCGTTTTAACTTAGTATTTTTAAAATTCCTCCATCTATTTAGAAAAAGTTAATTTTACTCGTTGGGTAATCGTTGGGAAGTTTTCTGATATCTGTTATATTTACGGAATTATGGCCTGGCCACACTTAACGATTACACCCTGTATAGGGTCCTCCTCATTCATGCACGAATGCGTGCATCCTTGAATGCGAGTGTAGTTCCCGCGCGAGCAATGTTATGTGCGAAATCGCCACCACACGTGTACGCAGCTTTGCGTCGTGATTCGTGCGCTAGTGAGGAGATTTGATAGTGTTTTTACTTTAAAAGAGGCGTACATAAAGTGTTCAATCGACGAAGAAATGTATATAAATATTTATTACATTAATGTAGAACAAAAATAAAAATGTGTTTTATTCTTTATCTGGGGCCTATGGTAAGACAGGGTGTTTCCATTTTCATCAAATAATCTATACATAAGGTGGAAGTACTAGTGCGCAACATGTCAACGGATAATATTTATTTGAATAACGATATTTTTCTCATATCTAAATCTACATAAAGTACTGTCATGTGTTTTGCGAGAGGAGTTTGTTAGTTTTGTTAAATATAATTTATTTTATAGGGTGACAATATCAAAATTTCTCAATATTGCAAATTTTCTTAGTCAACTCCATTGTATGAGTAAGCGTCAGGTGCTTTTGCTGACAGTCCCAATAGATGGCACTTCGCGACATTGGAAATAATGTCTTAAAATTATGCACATAATTTAGATATAAGCTAATTATTTAAAAGTTGGGAAATGAAGCATTAAAAGGTACATACACTAATCATTGTTTAAATGCCCTAATAGTTGATTTTAGCTTATCGATGGCAACTTAAGCTATAATGACGAGTATTGGTACAGCGTCGGGCACTAGTACTTTCACCTTATATTATTATATGCTTGCCGTGCATCTACATGTTTCTCTCGCGTATGCCAATATCAACACAGTACTTCACGGGTAGCCCGACCCGTAGACAGCCAACCCCGAACGCAGCCGCAGTCATCCAACAAGTCGATGAAGTCGTATACTATCGTGTATTATCAAACCGCGATTAGAATGGGATTCGAAAGTACTGTTTACACAACAGTGTATGAGTCAATGTAAAATATCATCATCATCATCATCATCTCAGCCATAAGACGTCCACTGTTGAACATAGGCCTCCCCTCTGGACCTCCACATGTACCGGTTAGATGCGACCTGCATCCAGCGTGTCCCGGCGACTACTTTACATACAATACTTACATACAATAGATTAATTCACCACTCACTACATCTATATTATAAAAATGTCTATAATAATCTTTTTTTTTTTTATGTAATACATTCTTTAATGCATGTTATTTTAATAAGATGTATTATTATACTGTTTTGAAAAAATAAGTCCACCTGAGTTTCTTACTGGTTCTTCTCAGGAACGGCGTAGGGTTTGAACCAGTAGTAGATTTTTTTTCTCTCATGTCAGACGATTCGAAAGTGCTTATTAATAAGCTTACTTGAATAAAGAATAGTTTGACTTTGACTTTGACTTTGACTTATAAACAAGTCTTTTCTTGGTACAGGTAAATTCACTTTCAATTTCAGAATGAATGACATCTATCATTGTGTGTATGTGGCCCTGCTATACCAACCTGTATCTACTGTCATTAACACATCCACACATAGATACTTTCTTGTCACTGACTCGATGTATTCGTGCCAGCTTTCGTGAATTTGCCTTTAAATGCTGTGTTATTTGTTGTGTCAACAGTACTTTCGAATCCCCGTCTGATTTCGGTTTGATAATATTATGAATACCGCGAGCAGTTGGTGCAACAAATGTAAATTCAGAAGTGGGATTTTTAGTAATACTTTGGCGACGAGGTTAATTAGACAGACAGATAATTCAACCTTTTATTGCACAAAATAGTATCAAATCATAGAAAAAGCTACGCATTCTCAGTGTTTGATGTTTGTTTCTTCTTTCTGGGTGCGCGCTTCGGCCAGGGCTCCCCGTTGTGGACTGTACGCATGTGCATCTTCACGGTGTACGGCGTTGCTAGGCAACGGCCGCAAATCTCACACTTGGTCGTTTTTCGGATACCCATATGCACCTAGAGGAAAGAAAGATTGTTAAGGTAGAAGCACCAGTGATGAACGCAAAACTAGTATAGATCATAGTCATCGTTATCAACGTGCACTTTCCGTGGTAATGGCTATAGTTGACAGAAAAAGTAACAAATGTGAAAATGCGATTTTGTCTATTACTCGTACTCTCAGTAAAAATAGTACTCTCCTTAGGATACATACAAACTATATTCTTCTTTAAAAAAGAAAAAATCTAATGTCATTAATTTATGACACATAATAGTACCTTAAATGACATTTTGCATAGTCTTTATTTTAAGTAAAATGAATATTCAAGTGGATTAAGATCAGTGTTATATATTATAATGGATTTGACGTGAACGTTTGACAGCCGAATCTGTTTAATTTTTTTTTTTTTAATATCTCGGACATCTTACACAAATCGACCTAGTCCCACGGTAAGCTCAATTAAGGCTTGTGATGTGGGTACCAAGCGACGATATATATAATAGAAAGATACATATAGATACTTAAATACATAGACAGCCATGACCAAGGAACAAATATTTGTGATAAATAAATACACAAATAATGCCCTCGCCGGGATTCGAACCCGGAACCTCCAGCTTCGTAGGCAGGGGCACTACCAACTAGGCTACAGAGGTTGCCTTAATATATTTTAGTCTTTACTCGTTTGATGAGTGTAATTTGAATAAGTGATTAAAATATGTATAGGTAATTAATTATTATAATTTCTGAAATTTTAATGATTGATAAAATACCTGTGTATTTGATTTTTCTGTCAACCATACTTTGCCACCAAAACCGCACGTTGATAACGCTGACTATAGATCAATTATCGGTAGTTTGGAATTGCATTTGTAGTGGAGTTAAAGTAACACTTAAGGTGGACGTTATGTCTTTGCAATGAAGTTTACTATTAGTCAAATGATGACAGTACAACAGTCGGGAAAATACACAAACAATATCACACAATACACACAATACTACTACATATGCAATTTCAAGCTCTCTGTAATTTATCTATACTCGACATGGGCACTTTATATAAAAGTGACAAGGTTTAACTCGAATATCGAAAAACCATAGAGCTGTTCAAATTTAATATAATATAATAATATAAAATTAACGTGTCGAATAGGTGCATTCTACCAAAAATCTTTGTCTATTTTGTCGGGAACGTGGCGGTTATTAATACAAACGCCCAGGGGCCCGTTTCTCAAAAGCTTGTAACTTGTAAAACAAGTGGAAGTCTCTTTTAACACTATTCATTAGATAAGGACTTCCGCTTGTATATATTATAAATAGACCCCTGTTATAAAATTAAGATACACCCAAAATTGTATTTGTCGTAGGATGATTTAATACTTCGAATCTTCGCGAAAATCCTAGGGGTTTTGCAAACTAACCTAACCTAACCTATTATCCGCGTTTTTGCAAAACCCCTAGGATTTTCGCGAAGATTCGAAGTATCAAATCATCCTACGACATATTCGTAACTTTGTTAGATGTACGTGAAGAACGGTGTCACGTACCCGACATTCTCGTGGAATGCACCAATACAAGTCCACTGTCGGGAAACATTATATTTTATTAACTAGTGCCCGCGACTTCGTCTACACACACAGGCGAATTTCGAGATAAAAAAACTATCCTATGTCCTTTCTCGGATGTCAAACTATCTCCATACCAAATTTGAACAAAATCGGTCCAGCGGTTTTATCGTGAAGAGATAACACAGACAGAGTTACTTCCTTATTTATAATATTATAGTGTGGATATGGATAGTCAGCATATGATTAAAGTGATATAGTATCTCGCGGCGACATCTACTATCCGTCTGTCTTTTCTTATTATAGTTAGTAAAAGACAAGAAGCCATCTCTTTATTATTGCATACGGAAACTCTTTACTGTATCAAGTTCACAGCTGTTTTCGGCTAGAAATATGCACGTTGAGGGTAGAAATTTGTTTACTAGATAAAACAAAAAGATGAATAGACAAGTAAATACAATACTTACGACGCGTATATGTCGCAGGAGGTTCGCCTTATCGCCGAACGCAACTTGGCACATATCGCACTTGAACGGTTTCTCTCCTGTGTGGGTTCTGAGGTGACTCTGCGTGATATATACAATGTTTTTAATCACAATTGCGGACAAAAAAAAGTTATAAGACAAAATACTCCCGCGATGCATGCAAGCAATGGCGCGTTTAGAAAGCAAGTGATGAAAAGGTTTATTAGAATTACCTGCAAGTGATGTGTAGTGAGGAAACTTTTAGGGCACAGCTGGCACGCGAAGGGTAATTTCTCCCCGCGGTGTAACTGCAGGTGGTACTTTAGGAAGGTCACGTTCTAAAAATACAGTAATCATATAAACATTTTTGTGGTCGGACAATGGGTGCAAAACTTTGTCAAAACTTGTGAAGCTGACATTTAACAAAGGAAGAAAAACGTCTAGGGTAAATTGCTAGTAGCTGGCCACCCTCCAGTAGCTGGCCACCTTATATAAAAATGAACTCTATTTACTTATAATTTGAATTCATTTTGGAAGAGGGAGATTGACATGACACATTTTTATTAATTGTTTTTTATCTGGGTCAATCACTTATTTTATGTAACTCGTTGCCATGGTTACGTTCTCCTGGGTCACCCTTATATTCACAGTTTAATAGCATTAAAATTGACAAAACTTTGTATTTTTTAATAGTTACGGGGCCCTTCCAAGGTTGGTCACCCACTGATCATGATAGTAGAGTTTGCAGTATACTTTCTTCTAACAAAGTATCCCACTGTTGTCTCCTGGGTGATGTGACAGAATAACAACATAAAAAAGTGATTGACCCATCTATAAGCACAAAGAGTTAATTTTTATATAAGTTACTAGCAATTAACCATATGTTTGAGTATTTTTTATTTTGACTATTTTCATAATTTTGCACTATGGGTAAATTTTCGGTTATGTCTACTTAGAATCACGAGCTATTTCGATCCCAAAACGAAAAAAAATGTCCCAAAATGTCTATACATTTTCCAGATGTCGTCCTTTGTTTCCGCTATACAAAGTGTATGCAAAATAAGAAGAAAATACGTGACCAGAATAAGTTCTCCTTAAATTTAGCAAATAGGGTAATTTGCTAGTAACGAATGTAGTACACCTTATATAAAAATGAACTCTATACTATAGTTAAAATTCATTTTGGAAGTAGGAAAGTGATTGACATTGACAAGACACATCGTTTTAAAAAGAATTATAACGCCCACTAATGGGCGTGGGACGATAGAGCGCCGCCCCCTGCGCCCTCGCAGTGGCCTTGAGTTGAAGTGTTACAGATACTACGAACAAATAAAACATGGAAGCCGCACGCCATACTAAATTGCCTTTCTAAAACGGTCCTAAATTTTAGTTGACAACTGTCACCCTCTCTTCAATGCGTCACGGTAATGAATTTCAAAATCAACCTATAAGAACTTAAAACTCCATTTCAAATAGTTGTGATCGGTCCATCAAAGTTTTGATCGGTTATATTCTATAAACATATGTCAAAGATGTCGCGTCGAAATATGCGCGGTGTTAAGAAAAGCGCTATGTCCTGCCCATCTTGGCACAATTGAACAATTGGTTTTGGGGGCATTTATGAGCTGGCCTTAGACGTCCATGTTATATATGGTCCCAATACATATACTAACCGCAAACATTTTCCCGCACTGCTCACAACACATGGTTGGACACAGCCCCCGCGCCCCCTATTCCCACAGGTGGGCGTGGGACGGTAACGGAGAGCGGCGCCCCCTGCGCAGTGGCCTAGGGTCGAATGTGTTGGTGCATTCCACGAAAAAGTCTACTTTGTTGGGAACGTGACAGCTATGACAGCCACCTTAGAAAGATATGGAAAGTGCGAGAATTTTCTATAAATACAAACACCCAGTTATAAAGATAAGATACATCAAAAATTGTATTCGTAACTTTCTAAGATGTACCCAACATTCTCCTGGAATGCACCTGTTACAATATAACTATACAACTATACGTAGCTCACACTGAAAGTTTCGGGAATGACCCACTTAGAGATCACTCAACATATAGAAACAATTATTTTCTGAAAGTATAACTCTTTAGTATTTTTTGAGGTATAATTTATTCGGTTAACACCTGTATTTTAGGATTTTTTCCATTTGAAAATTGTGTGTCGGGCGATTTTACGATTTTCACCCAAAATTTTTATTCTTTAGCGTTTTTACACTACTTTCAATATGACCTTACTCGACAATGAAGGCGAAATGGGCTTAGATTCTTGTTTAGTATTGAAGCTCAGTTCTTGTAGGACTGCTTGTAATAGTTTTCACAAATTGTATTGCTTTCGATTTTTTCTTATAGGTGATTATAGAGATCTACGACTTTTAACAGCCTTCCCCTAATTTTAAATCGCACTAATGTGGTAAATCATAGAGAATTCATAAAACAAATTATATTAGGAAATTCGGACCGCCTTAGGTATCTATATGACTCACTAGAAAAAAATCAAATATAAATATTTTTTCTTTAAAAATCTATAGTCTCAATGAACTACCCAAACCTCCCATACAAAATTCCGAAAACTGAAATTTTTCATACAAAAAGTGATCTAGGAAAAATGGGTTATGTATGAGCTTTAATAGTTGGTTCAATTGTACTAAAAATTTGTACACATTACCAAAAAGAGTTAAGAAAGGTGATAATTTAAACAATAGAGGCATAATTAATACAATTTTCTAGATTCCCGAAACTTTCAGTGTGGCCTACGTACAATAATACTAACCGCAAACATCTTCCCGCACTGCTCACAACACATGTTAGTCACGGTCCCCCCCCCTCCTCGCCCCTCGCCCCCTCCTCCCCCCGGCGGCGGCGGGCGCGGGTGCGGGGCGGTAGGGGAGCGGCGGCGAGTCGGCTATTTATATTATATTATATTAGGAGGGTTATTTAACTACAGGCACATCTGAAGCTCCACCCCCGCCTCCCGTGCAGCATCTGCGGGCGCGTGTTCACCACCAACTCCTGCGTGCGCGTGCACATCACCACGGTGCACCACGGCCAGCCGGGACCGAAGAGGGACCGCCGGAAGAGGAAGCCGCAGTCGCCTACCACTGTGTCTAGTGCGACCGCATAACTAATAAATAACAAATATACTCTTTATTGTTCACCAGAAAATAAACAAATAAAACTACAGACAAAAGAATAGTACATTGTGTACTTAATTCTTGTACCGCCCGTGGCACACACAATGTTTTTCATCACACCTGTGATGCAAAAAAGTAAATAAAACAATATATTTTCACAAAACTACTCTAAAATGGTCTAAATCAAGGATGACTTAATTTCATCATTTTCATAAAAGAAATCTCGGCGTGCGCCGGACCCCGCTAGTGCGACGTAATGTTGTATGAAAATCCTTAACGGCATACTATGACGTAATGACGCACCTACACACCGCATCACCGCAGCGTTGCGGCGCACTTACGGAACAGGTGTGATGAAAAAAAACTAAAACAGTGGTAGACGACAGGCGGTCTTATCGCTAATAAGCGATCTCTTCCAGACAACCTTTTGGTAATGGAAACTTTAACAATTACATTTAAGAAGTAGGCAAATCAAAACTGAGAACATAAAAATAACAAAAGGCAGGCTATAAACTTACATACATATATAGATATGTAATAGTACATTGTGCATCAAGGGAGGTAAGCACGGAAATACTAACGAGAGTGTTAGAAGCCCGACGCCGTTAGGCGGAGGGCTTTTATGACTCGAGTTAGTATTCCGCTTACCGACCGTGGTGCATACAATGTTTTTCATCACACTTGCCGACAAAAAAATAAGTTTTAAGAAATATAGTACATTGTGTATTAAGGGCGGTAAATAAGAAATTGTGAACGAGTGTGAAAGTAAAGCCCAAGCCGAAGGCGCGGGCTTTACTTCACACGAGTTCATAATTCTTGTACCGCCCGTGGCACACACAATGTTTTTCATCACACTTGTGAGGCAAAATAAGTAAATAAAACTATATATTTTCACAAAACTACTCTAAAATGGTCTAAATCATTTATCAAAATCAGGGATGACTTAAATTCATCTCCTTTATAAAAGGAATCTCGGCGCGGCGCGCGCCGCTCCGCGCTAGTGCGACGTAATGTCGTACGAAAATCCATTATTGCCCATGGGCATAATACAGCTCATTACGTTCCAGTTTGCCTGCGTATAATAACACTTTTTACGAGCAGGTGTGATGAAAACATTATTAAATGACGTACTGACATTTCTATTACTCCCTAGGGAATTTCACTTTTCTATTACTCCCGCTGCGCGCGCAAACAATGGCGCGCTTAGGCAGCAAGTGTGATGAAAACATACATACAATAAAATAATACAATATATATATATATAATATAAATTTATTTCAATAAAAGAACATACGCATACCATAACACACAGCTAATTATTACGGGATTAAGTTTAGGTAACTATGAATTATAGATATTAAATGTTATATACCAAAAAAATGACCAGATTCACCAATGTCCAAAGTGGGGATCAAAACGTACTCTAATTTCGCTTCTGATTCCTATATCGCTCGGCAACTCGGTCTTAGCAACCACCGGTCTTTCTTGGGTATATGCAATGCAATCACGCACACATAATGTTTCACAAAAAACTTGTATGTGAATTAAATTAATTTATACGATATTTACCATCGTTTTGAAGATCTCTTTAGTAATGAATCCTAATCTATTTATACAGGGTGTAATCGTAAAAGTGTTGCCAGCCCCGACGAGTAAAATTACATTAATATCCTTTTTGAAATAAAAGCAGAAATATCTCAAATTTTAACTTCAAACCCGTTTTATTCAAACTAGTTTAATACGAATATTTTTTTATTTAAGAATAAATGTTACATTAAATATTTCATAAACTAGGTAGTATTATTATTTTATTACAATGTATTCGTACAAATAACGAATCTCTAACAGTTTTATCTGTTATGACACCCGACATTTTTTAAGGCTAGTCGGCATACTAAATGTATGGGAGCGTTTTAACTTAGTATTTTTAAAATTCCTCCATCTATTTAGAAAAAGTTAATTTTACTCGTTGGGTAATCGTTGGGAAGTTTTCTGATATCTGTTATATTTACGGAATTATGGCCTGGCCACACTTAACGATTACACCCTGTATAGGGTCCTCCTCATTCATGCACGAATGCGTGCATCCTTGAATGCGAGTGTAGTTCCCGCGCGAGCAATGTTATGTGCGAAATCGCCACCACACGTGTACGCAGCTTTGCGTCGTGATTCGTGCGCTAGTGAGGAGATTTGATAGTGTTTTTACTTTAGAAGAGGCGTACATAAAGTGTTCAATCGACGAAGAAATGTATATAAATATTTATTACATTAATGTAGAACAAAAATAAAAATGTGTTTTATTCTTTATCTGGGGCCTATGGTAAGACAGGGTGTTTCCATTTTCATCAAATAATCTATACATAAGGTGGAAGTACTAGTGCGCAACATGTCAACGGATAATATTTATTTGAATAACGATATTTTTCTCATATCTAAATCTACATAAAGTACTGTCATGTGTTTTGCGAGAGGAGTTTGTTAGTTTTGTTAAATATAATTTATTTTATAGGGTGACAATATCAAAATTTCTCAAAATTGCAAATTTTCTTAGTCAACTCCATTGTATGAGTAAGCGTCAGGTGCTTTTGCTGACAGTCCCAATAGATGGCACTTCGCGACATTGGAAATAATGTCTTAAAATTATGCACATAATTTAGATATAAGCTAATTATTTAAAAGTTGGGAAATGAAGCATTAAAAGGTACATACACTAATCATTGTTTAAATGCCCTAATAGTTGATTTTAGCTTATCGATGGCAACTTAAGCTATAATGACGAGTATTGGTACAGCGTCGGGCACTAGTACTTTCACCTTATATTATTATATGCTTGCCGTGCATCTACATGTTCCTCTCGCGTATGCCAATATCAACACAGTACTTCACGGGTAGCCCGACCCGTAGACAGCCAACCCCGAACGCAGCCGCAGTCATCCAACAAGTCGATGAAGTCGTATACTATCGTGTATTATCAAACCGCGATTAGAATGGGATTCGAAAGTACTGTTTACACAACAGTGTATGAGTCAATGTAAAATATCATCATCATCATCATCATCTCAGCCATAAGACGTCCACTGTTGAACATAGGCCTCCCCTCTGGACCTCCACATGTACCGGTTAGATGCGACCTGCATCCAGCGTGTCCCGGCGACTTCTTTACATACAATACTTACATACAATAGATTAATTCACCACTCACTACATCTATAAACAAGTCTTTTCTTGGTACAGGTAAATTCACTTTCAATTTCAGAATGAATGACATCTATCATTGTGTGTATGTGGCCCTGCTATACCAACCTGTATCTACTGTCATTAACACATCCACACATAGATACTTTCTTGTCACTGACTCGATGTATTCGTGCCAGCTTTCGTGAATTTGCCTTTAAATGCTGTATTATTTGTTGTGTCAACAGTACTTTCGAATCCCCGTCTGATTTCGGTTTGATAATATTATGCATACCGCGAGCAGTTGGTGCAACAAATGTAAATTCAGAAGTGGGATTTTTAGTAATACTTTGGCGACGAGGTTAATTAGACAGACAGATAATTCAACCTTTTATTGCACAAAATAGTATCAAATCATAGAAAAAGCTACGCATTCTCAGTGTTTGATGTTTGTTTCTTCTTTCTGGGTGCGCGCTTCGGCCAGGGCTCCCCGTTGTGGACTGTACGCATGTGCATCTTCACGGTGTACGGCGTTGCTAGGCAACGGCCGCAAATCTCACACTTGGTCGTTTTTCGGATTCCCATATGCACCTAGATGGAAGAAAGATTGTTAAGGTAGAAGCACCAGTGATGAACTCAACACTAGTATAGATCATAGTCATCGTTATCAACGTGCACTTTCCGTGGCAATGGCTATGGTTGACAGAAAAAGTAACAAATGTGAAAATGCGATTTTGTCTATTACTCGTACTCTCAGTAAAAATAGTACTCTCCTTAGGATACATACAAACTATATCCTTCTTTAAAAAAGAAAAAATCTAATGTCATTAATTTATGACACAAAATAGTACCTTAAATGACATTTTGCATACCTAGTCTTTATTTTAAGTAAAATGAATATTCAAGTGGATTAAGATCAGTGTTATATATCATAATGGATTTGACGTGAACGTTTGACAGCCGAATCTATTTAATATATTTTAGTCTTTACTCGTTTGATGAGTGTAATTTGAATAAGTGATTAAAATATGTATAGGTAATTAATTATTATAAATAAAATTATTATAATTTCTGAAATTTTAATAATTGATAAAATACCTGTGTATTTGATTTTTCTGTCAACCATACTTTGCCACCAAAACCGCACGTTGATAACGCTGACTATAGATCAATTATCGGTAGTTTGGAATTGCATTTGTAGTGGAGTTAAAGTAACACTTAAGGTGGACGTTATGTCTTTGCAATGAAGTTTACTATTAGTCAAATGATGGCAGTACAACAGTCGGGAAAACACACAAACAATACCACTACATATGCAAATCCAAGCTCTCTGTAATTTATCTATACTAGACATGGGCACTTTATATAAAAGTGACAAGGTTTAACTTGAATATCAAAAAACCATAGCTGTTCAAATTTAATATAATAATATAAAATGCACGTGTCGAATAGGTGCATTCCATCAAAAATCTTTGTCTATTTTGTCGGGAACGTGGCGGCTATTAATACAAACGCCCTGTTATATAATCACCAAATTAAAAATTTAAAAAACCGACTTCAACCGGTTTCTCCAAGATTCCCGATTTGTTTCCATCATTGGTTTCCTCAAATCCTACTTTCTGAATGCAAATTCTTGTAAATGAATGAAAATTACCAAAAGCGCCATACATGTACCTATAACATTTGAAGAGATCCCTCGATTTCTCCAGGATCCCATCATCAGACCCCAACTTGGTGCCAATGGGACCATCTCGGGGTAATACACGTTCGATCACAAAAAGAAATTTTAGAATCGGTTCACTATTCTCGGAGGTATCAGGTAACATACATACAACAAAAAAAAAAAAAAAAAAATTCAGTCGAATTGAGAACCTCCTCCTTTTTTTGAAGTCGGTTAAAAATTAAGATACACCAAAAAACGTATTCGTAACTTTGTTAGATGTACGTGAAGAACGGTGTCACGTACCCGACATTCTCGTGGAATGCACCAATACAAGTCCACTGTCGGGAAACATTATATTTTATTAACTAGTGCCCGCGACTTCGTCTACACACACAGGCGAATTTCGAGATAAAAAAACTATCCTATGTCCTTTCTCGGATGTCAAACTATCTCCATACCAAATTTGAACAAAATCGGTCCAGCGGTTTTATCGTGAAGAGATAACACAGACAGAGTTACTTCCTTATTTATAATATTATAGTGTGGATATGGATAGTCAGCATATGATTAAAGCGATATAGTATCTCGCGGCGACATCGACTATCCGTCTGTCTTTTCTTATTATAGCTAGTAAAAGATAAGAAGTCATCTCTTTATTATTTATTGCATACGGAAACGCTTTACTATATCAAGTTCACAGCTGTTTGCGGCTAGAAATATGCACGTTGAGGGTAGAAATTTCTTTACTAGACAAAACAAAAAGATGAATAGACAAGTAAATACAATACTTACGACGCGTATATGTCGCAGGAGGTTCGCCTTGTCGCCGCACGCAAGTTGTCACATGTCGCACTTGAACGGTTTCTCTCCTGTGTGGGTTCTGAGGTGACTCTGCGTGATGCATACAATGTTTTAAATCACACTTGCGGACAAATAAAAGTTATAAGACAAAATACTCCCGCGATGCATGCAAGCAATGGCGCGTTTAGAAAGCAAGTGATGAAAAGGTTTATTAGAATTACCTGCAAGTGATGTGTAGTGAGGAAACTTTTAGGGCACAGCTGGCACGCGAAGGGTAGTTTCTCCCCGCGGTGCAACTGAAGGTGGTACTTTAGGATGGTCGCGTTCTAAAAATACAGTAATCATATTATTTTTTTTGTAGTCGGACAATGGGTGCAAAACTTTGTCAAAAGTTGTGAAGCTGACGTTTAACAAAGGGAGAGTATTTTTTATTTTGACTATTTTCATAATTTTGCACTATGGGTAAATTTTTGGTTATTTCTACTTAGAATCACGAGCTGTTTCGATCCCAAAACGAAAAAAAATGTCCCAAATTGTTCATACATTTTCCAGATGTCGGCCTTTGTTTCCGCTATTCAAAGTGTATGCAAAATAAGAAGAAAATACTTGACCAGAATAAGTTTTCCTTAAATTTAGCAAAAAGAGTAATTTGCTAGTAACGAAAAGTGCACCTTATATAAAAATGAACTCTATACTATAGTTAAAATTCATTTTGGAAGTGGGAAAGTGATTGACATTGACAAGACACATCGTTTTAAAAAGAATTCTAACGCCCACTAATGGGCGTGGGACGATAGAGCGCCGCCCCCTGCGCCCTCGCAGTGGCCTTGAGTTGAAGTGTTACAGATACTACGAACAAATAAAACATGGAAGCCGCACGCCATACTAAATTGCCTTTCTAAAACGGTCCTAAATTTTAGTTGACAACTGTCACCCCCTCTTCAATGCATCACGGTAATGAATTTCAAAATCAACCTATAAGAACTTAAAACTCCATTTCAAATAGTTGTGATCGGTCCATCAAAGTTTTGATCGGTTATATTCTATAAACATATGTCAAAGATGTCGCGTCGAAATATGCGCGGTGTTAAGAAAAGCGCTATGTCCTGCCCATCTTGGCACAATTGAACAATTGGTTTTGGGGGCATTTATGAGCTGGCCTTAGACGTCCATGTTATATATGGTCCCAATACATATACTAACCGCAAACATTTTCCCGCACTGCTCACAACACATGGTTGGACACAGCCCCCGCGCCCCCTATTCCCACAGGTGGGCGTGGGACGGTAAGGGAGAGCGGCGCCCCCTGCGCAGTGGCCTAGGGTCGAATGTGTTGGTGCATTCCACGAAAAAGTCTACTTTGTTGGGAACGTGACAGCTATGACAGCCACCTTAGAAAGATATGGAAAGTGCGAGAATTTTCTATAAATACAAACACCCAGTTATAAAGATAAGATACATCAAAAATTGTATTCGTAACTTTCTAAGATGTACCCAACATTCTCCTGGAATGCACCTGTTACAATATAACTATACAACTATACGTAGCTCACACTGAAAGTTTCGGGAATGACCCACTTAGAGATCACTCAACATATAGAAACAATTATTTTCTGAAAGTATAACTCTTTAGTATTTTTTGAGGTATAATTTATTCGGTTAACACCTGTATTTTAGGATTTTTTGCCATTTGAAAATTGTGTGTCGGGCGATTTTACGATTTTCACCCAAAATTTTTATTCTTTAGCGTTTTTACACTACTTTCAATATGACCTTACTCGACAATGAAGGCGAAATGGGCTTAGATTCTTATTTAGTAATGAAGCTCAGTTCTTGTAGGACTGCTTGTAATAGTTTTCACAAATTGTATTGCTTTCGATTTTTTCTTATAGGTGATTATAGAGATCAACGACTTTTAACAGCCATCCCCTAATTTTAAATCGCACTAATGTGGTAAATCATAGAGAATTCATAAAACAAATTATATTAGGAAATTCGGACCTCCTTAGGTATCCATATGACTCACTAGAAAAAAATCAAATATAAATATTTTTTCTTAAAAAATCTATAGTGTCAATGAACTACCCAAACCTCCCATACAAAATTCCGAAAACTGAAATTTTCATACAAAAAGTGATCTAGGAAAAATGGGTTATGTATGAGCTTTAATAGTTGGTTCAATTGTACTAATGTACACATTACCAAAAAGAGTTAAGAAAGGTGATCATTTAAACAATAGAGGCATAATTAATACAATTTTCTAGATTCCCGAAACTTTCAGTGTGGCCTACGTACAATAATACTAACCGCAAACATCTTCCCGCACTGCTCACAACACATGTTAGTCACGGTCCCCCCCCTCCTCGCCCCTCGCCCCCTCCTCCCCCCGGCGGCGGCGGGCGCGGGTGCGGGGCGGTAGGGGAGCGGCGCGCCCCGCGCGGCGGCGAGTCGGCTATTTATATTATATTATATTAGGAGGGTTATTTAACTACAGGCACATCTGAAGCTCCACCCCCGCCTCCCGTGCAGCATCTGCGGGCGCGTGTTCACCACCAACTCCTGCGTGCGCGTGCACATCACCACGGTGCACCACGGCCAGCCGGGACCGAAGAGGGACCGCCGGAAGAGGAAGCCGCAGTCGCCTACCACTGTGTCTAGTGCGACCGCATAACTAATAAATAACAAATATACTCTTTATTGTTCACCAGAAAATAAACAAATAAAACTACAGACAAAAGAATAGTACATTGTGTACTTAATTCTTGTACCGCCCGTGGCACACACAATGTTTTTCATCACACCTGTGATGCAAAAAAGTAAATAAAACAATATATTTTCACAAAACTACTCTAAAATGGTCTAAATCAAGGATGACTTAATTTCATCATTTTCATAAAAGAAATCTCGGCGTGCGCCGGACCCCGCTAGTGCGACGTAATGTTGTATGAAAATCCTTAACGGCATACTATGACGTAATGACGCACCTACACACCGCATCACCGCAGCGTTGCGGCGCACTTACGGAACAGGTGTGATGAAAAAAAACTAAAACAGTGGTAGACGACAGGCGGTCTTATCGCTAATAAGCGATCTCTTCCAGACAACCTTTTGGTAATGGAAACTTTAACAATTACATTTAAGAAGTAGGCAAATCAAAACTGAGAACATAAAAATAACAAAAGGCAGGCTATAAACTTACATACATATATAGATATGTAATAGTACATTGTGCATCAAGGGAGGTAAGCACGGAAATACTAACGAGAGTGTTAGAAGCCCGACGCCGTTAGGCGGAGGGCTTTTATGACTCGAGTTAGTATTCCGCTTACCGACCGTGGTGCATACAATGTTTTTCATCACACTTGCCGACAAAAAAATAAGTTTTAAGAAATAACATTATTAAATGACGTACTGACATTACTATTACTCCCTAGGGAATTTCACTTTTCTATTACTCCCGCTGCGCGCGCAAACAATGGCGCGCTTAGGCAGCAAGTGTGATGAAAACATACATAGAATAAAATAATACATTATATATATATATAATATATATTTATTTCAATAAAAGAACATACGCATACCATAACACACAGCTAATTATTACGGGATTAAGTTTAGGTAACTATGAATTATAGATATTAAATGTTATATACCAAAAAAAAGACCAGATTCACCAATGTCCAAAGTGGGGATCAAAACGTACTCTAATTTCGCTTCTGATTCCTATATCGCTCGGCAACTCGGTCTTAGCAACCACCGGTCTTTCTTGGGTATATGCAATGCAATCACGCACACATAATGTTTCACAAAAAACTTGTATGTGAATTAAATTAATTTATACGATATTTACCATCGTTTTGAAGATCTCTTTAGTAATGAATCCTAATCTATTTATACAGGGTGTAATCGTAAAAGTGTTGCCAGCCCCGACGAGTAAAATTACATTAATATCCTTTTTGAAATAAAAGCAGAAATATCTCAAATTTTAACTTCAAACCCGTTTTATTCAAACTAGTTTAATACGAATATTTTTTTATTTAAGAATAAATGTTACATTAAATATTTCATAAACTAGGTAGTATTATTATTTTATTACAATGTATTCGTACAAATAACGAATCTCTAACAGTTTTATCTGTTATGACACCCGACATTTTTTAAGGCTAGTCGGCATACTAAATGTATGGGAGCGTTTTAACTTAGTATTTTTAAAATTCCTCCATCTATTTAGAAAAAGTTAATTTTACTCGTTGGGTAATCGTTGGGAAGTTTTCTGATATCTGTTATATTTACGGAATTATGGCCTGGCCACACTTAACGATTACACCCTGTATAGGGTCCTCCTCATTCATGCACGAATGCGTGCATCCTTGAATGCGAGTGTAGTTCCCGCGCGAGCAATGTTATGTGCGAAATCGCCACCACACGTGTACGCAGCTTTGCGTCGTGATTCGTGCGCTAGTGAGGAGATTTGATAGTGTTTTTACTTTAAAAGAGGCGTACATAAAGTGTTCAATCGACGAAGAAATGTATATAAATATTTATTACATTAATGTAGAACAAAAATAAAAATGTGTTTTATTCTTTATCTGGGGCCTATGGTAAGACAGGGTGTTTCCATTTTCATCAAATAATCTATACATAAGGTGGAAGTACTATAAATATATGTAAAATATATTTATAGTTGAAGTGA
Source organism: Thaumatotibia leucotreta (assembly GCA_025490895.1). Taxonomy (NCBI): domain Eukaryota; kingdom Metazoa; phylum Arthropoda; class Insecta; order Lepidoptera; family Tortricidae; genus Thaumatotibia; species Thaumatotibia leucotreta. Next base: position 63,789 of record JALPQI010002671.1, read on the forward strand.
CTTACATACAATAGATTAATTCACCACTCACTACATCTATAAACAAGTCTTTTCTTGGTACAGGTAAATTCACTTTCAATTTCAGAATGAATGACATCTATCGTTGTGTGTATGTGGCCCTGCTATACCAACCTGTATCTACTGTCATTAACACATCCACACATAGATACTTTCTTGTCACTGACTCGATGTATTCGTGCCAGCTTTCGTGAATTTGCCTTTAAATGCTGTGTTATTTGTTGTGTCAACAGTACTTTCGAATCCCCGTCTGATTTCGGTTTGATAATATTATGCATACCGCGAGCAGTTGGTGCAACAAATGTTAATTCAGAAGTGGGATTTTTAGTAATACTTTGGCGACGAGGTTAATTAGACAGACAGATAATTCAACCTTTTATTGCACAAAATAGTATCAAATCATAGAAAAAGCTACGCATTCTCAGTGTTTGATGTTTGTTTCTTCTTTCTGGGTGCGCCCTTCGGCCAGGGCTCCCCGTTGTGGACTGTACGCATGTGCATCTTCACGGTGTACGGCGTTGCTAGGCAACGGCCGCAAATCTCACACTTGGTCGTTTTTCGGATACCCATATGCACCTAGAGGAAAGAAAGATTGTTAAGGTAGAAGCACCAGTGATGAACGCAAAACTAGTATAGATCATAGTCATCGTTATCAACGTGCACTTTCCGTGGTAATGGCTATAGTTGACAGAAAAAGTAACAAATGTTAAAATGCGATTTTGTCTATTACTCGTACTCTCAGTAAAAATAGTACTCTCCTTAGGATACATACAAACTATATTCTTCTTTAAAAAAGAAAAAATCTAATGTCAATAATTTATGACACATAATAGTACCTTAAATGACATTTTGCATAGTCTTTATTTTAAGTAAAATGAATATTCAAGTGGATTAAGATCAGTGTTATATATTATAATGGATTTGACGTGAACGTTTGACAGCCGAATCTATTTAATTTTTTTTTTTTTAATATCTCGGACATCTTACACAAATCGACCTAGTCCCACGGTAAGCTCAATTAAGGCTTGTGATGTGGGTACCAAGCGACGATATATATAATAGATAGATACATATAGATACTTAAATACATAGACAGCCATGACCAAGGAACAAATATTTGTGATAAATAAATACACAAATAATGCCCTCGCCGGGATTCGAACCCGGAACCTCCAGCTTCGTAGGCAGGGGCACTACCAACTAGGCTACAGAGGTTGCCTTAATATATTTTAGTCTTTACTCGTTTGATGAGTGTAATTTGAATAAGTGATTAAAATATGTATTTCTGAAATTTTAATAATTGATAAAATACCTGTGTATTTGATTTTTCTGTCAACCATACTTTGCCACCAAAACCGCACGTTGATAACGCTGACTATAGATCAATTATCGGTAGTTTGGAATTGCATTTGTAGTGGAGTTAAAGTAACACTTAAGGTGGACGTTATGTCTTTGCAATGAAGTTTACTATTAGTCAAATGATGACAGTACAACAGTCGGGAAAATACACAAACAATATCACACAATACTACTACATATGCTATTTCAAGCTCTCTGTAATTTATCTATACTCGACATGGGCACTTTATATAAAAGTGACAAGGTTTAACTCGAATATCGAAAAACCATAGCTGTTCAAATTTAATATAATAATATAAAATGCACGTGTCGAATAGGTGCATTCTACCAAAAATCTTTGTCTATTTTGTCGGGAACGTGGCGGTTATTAATACAAACGCCCAGGGGCCCGTTTCTCAAAAGCTTGTAACTTGTAAAACAAGTGGAAGTCTCTTTTAACACTATTCATTAGATAAGGACTTCCGCTTGTATATATTATAAATAGACCCCTGTTATAAAATTAAGATACACCCAAAATTGTATTTGTCGTAGGATGATTTAATACTTCGAATCTTCGCGAAAATCCTAGGGGTTTTGCAAACTAACCTAACCTAAAAAAACTATCCTATGTCCTTTCTCGGATGTCAAACTATCTCCATACCAAATTTGAACAAAATCGGTCCAGCGCAGCGGTTTTATCGTGAAGAGATAACACAGACAGAGTTACTTCCTTATTTATAATATTATAGTGTGGATATGGATAGTCAGCATATGATTAAAGTGATATAGTATCTCGCGGCGACATCTACTATCCGTCTGTCTTTTCTTATTATAGTTAGTAAAAGACAAGAAGCCATCTCTTTATTATTGCATACGGAAACGCTTTACTATATCAAGTTCACAGCTGTTTGCGGCTAGAAATATGCACGTTGAGGGTAGAAATTTGTTTACTAGATAAAACAAAAAGATTAATAGACAAGTAAATACAATACTTACGACGCGTATATGTCGCAGGAGGTTCGCCTTGTCGCCGAACGCAACTTGGCACATGTCGCACTTGAACGGTTTCTCTCCTGTGTGGGTTCTCAGATGACTCTGCGTGATGTATACAATGTTTTTAATCACACTTGCGGACAAAATAATAAGTTATAAGACAAAATACTCCCGCGATGCATGCAAGCAATGGCGCGCTTAAAAAGCAAGTGATGAAAAGGTTTATTAGAATTACCTGCAAGTGATGTGTGGTGAGGAAACTTTTAGGGCAAGGCTGGCACGCGAAGGGTAGTTTCTCCCCGCGGTGCAACTGCAGGTGGTACTTTAGGAAGGTCGCGTTCTAAAAATACAGTAATCATATAAACATTTTTGTGGTCGGACAATGGGTGCAAAACTTTGTCAAAACTTGTGAAGCTAACATTTAACAAAGGGAGAAAAACGTCTAGGGTAAATTGCTAGTACCTGGCCACCCTCCAGTAGCTGGCCACCTTATATAGAAATGAACTCTATGTACTTATAATTTGAATTAAATTTGGAAGAGGGAGAGTGATTGACATTGACATGACACTTCGTTTTATAGAGTTCATTTTTATAAAGGTGGCCAGTTACTAGCAATTAACCATATGTTTGAGTATTTTTTATTTTGACTATTTTCATAATTATGCTAACTATGGGTAAATTTTCGGATATTTCTACTTAGAATCACGAGCTATTTCGATCCCAAAACGAAAAAAAATGTCCCAAATTGTTCATACATTTTCCAGTGGCCTATACCACAAAACTTTACAAGCGTACAATTCTACAAAATTGTATAAATTCCCATACAAAAAGTTGTCAATTTTGTAGAATTGTACGCCTGTAAAGTTTTGTGATATAGGGGCCAGATGTCGTCCTTTGTTTCCGCTATACAAAGTGTATGCAAAATAAGAAGAAAATACTTGACTAGAATAAGTTTCCCTTAAATTTAGCAAAAAGGGTAATTTGCTAGTAACGAAAAGTGCACCTTATATGAAATTTAACTCTATACTATAGTTAAAATTCATCATCAAGTGGGAAAGTGATTGACATTGACAAGACGTCGTTTTTAAATGAATTCTAACGCCCACTAATGGGCGTGGGACGATAGAGCGCTGCCCCCTGCGCCCTCGCAGTGGCCTAGAATTGAAGTGATACAGATACTACGAACAAATAAACATGGAAGCCGCACGCTATACTAAATTGCCTTTCTAAAACGGTCCTAAATTTTAGTTGACAAGTGTCACCGTCTCTTCAATGCATCACGGTAATGAATTTAAATGTCAACCTATAAAAACTTAAACTGCCATTTAAAAATAGTTGTGATCGGTCCATCAAAGTTTTGATCGGTTATATTCTATAAACATTTGTCAAAGATGTCGCGCCGAAATATGCGCGGTGTTAAGAAAATCGCTATGTCCTGCCCATCTTGGCACAATTGAACAATTGGTTTTGGGGGCATTTATGAGCTGGCCTTAGACGTCCATGTTATATATGGTCGCAATACATATACTAACCGCAAACATTTTCCCGCACTGCTCACAACACATGGTTGGACACAGTCCCCGCGCCCCCTATTCCCACAGGTGGGCGTGGGACGGTAAGGGAGCGGCGCCCCCTGCGCAGTGGCTTAGGGTTGAACGTGTTGGTGCATTCCACGAAAAAGTCTACTTTGTTGTGAACTTGACAGCTATGACAGCTACCTTAGAAAGATATGGAAAGTGCGAGAATTCTCTATAAATACAAACACCGAGTTATAAAGTTAAGATACATTAAAAATTGTATTCGTAACTTTCTAAGATGTACCCAACATTCTCCTGGAATGCACCTGTTACAATATAACTATACAACTATACGTAGCTCACACTGAAAGTTTCGGGAATGACCCACTTAGAGATCACTCAACATATAGAAACAATTATTTTCTGAAAGTATAACTCTTTAGTATTTTTTGAGGTATAATTTATTCAGTTAACACCTGTATTTTAGGATTTTTTGCCATTTGAAAATTGTGTGTCAGGCGATTTTACGATTTTCACCCAAAATTTTTATTCTTTAGCGTTTTTACACTACTTTCAATATGACCTTACTCGACAATGAAGGGGAAATGGGCTTAGATTCTTGTTTAGTAATAAAGCTCAGTTCGTGTAGGACTGCTTGTAATAGTTTTCACAAATTGTATTGCTTTCGATTTTTTCTTATAGCTGATTATAGAGATCAACGACTTTTAACAGCCATCCTCTAATTTTAAATCGCACTAATGTGGTAAATCATAGAGAATTCATAAAACAAATTATATTAGGAAATTCGGACCTCCTTAGGTATCCATACTCACTAGAAAAAAATCAAATATAAATATTTTTTCTTAAAAAATCTATAGTGTCAATGAACTACCCAAACCTCCCATACAAAATTCCGAAAACTGAAAATTTTCATACAAAAAGTGATCTAGGAAAAATGGGTTATGTATGAGCTTTAATAGTTGGTTCAATTGTACTAAAAATTTGTACACATTACCAAAAAGAGTTAAGAAAGGTGATAATTTAAACAATAGAGGCATAATTAATACAATTTTCTAGATTCCCGAAACTTTCAGTGTGGCCTACGTACAATAATACTAACCGCAAACATCTTCCCGCACTGCACAGTGGTCAGGCGTTCAAAGAACAGTGCTTAAAATTCAAAAGTCGCAATAAAAGTCTAAAAAACAGTACGTAATATTATATTAAGATTGTATTTGATCTGTAAAAAGCGAAATACAAGCTTTAAATAAAGATTCCTAGTTTTTAGGGTTCCGTAGCCAAAATGGCAAAAACGGAACCCTTATAGATTCGTCATGTCCGTCTGTCCGTCTGTCCGTCTGTCACAGCTGATTTACTCGGAAACTATAAATGCTGCAGTAACGAAATTTGGTAAGGATATGTGTTGTATGAACCGCTACAGGATTATGATACTAAATTGTAAAAAAAACCATTGGGGTGGGGGCCCTCCATATATGTAACTGAGGCATGGAATTTTTTTTTTAGTTGTATATAAGCGTGTGGGGTATTAATAGAAAGGTCTTTGAAAATTATATGAAGGTTTATAAATCTAATTTTTATTTAAGCAAATCGTTTCCGAGATATCAGCTCTCAAAGTCTGAAAAATGTGTCCCCCCCCTCTATTTTTTGAACTACGCGATATAAAATTCTAAAAAAAATATATGTTATGCACATTAATAAATTCTATCAACGATTTTTGGTTTGATCAAATTATATCCTATAGTTTTTGAGGTAGGTTGATTTAACTGTATTTTTTAATAATAAATTGATAATGGTACGGAACCCTTTGCGCGCGAGTCCGACTCGCACTTGGCCGGTTTTTGTGAGGTAAATTTCGTAAGCCAGTTATGTATAGATCGGTTGTTAGCAAAAATTTAATGAGCAAATCAGTGTTACTTGTTATTCTTGAAATTTTGTGTGTAAAAAAACTTTATTTCGGGACCCTTATTCTTTTTGAAAGACCTATTCAACGATACCCCACACTATAGTACTAACGGCCATTGAGCTATGGTGCGGAAGACGGACAGACGAACATGGCGAAACCATAAGGGTTCCTAGTTTACTACGGAATCCTAAAAACAAGTTAAGTGAGAACGAGCAATTGATTTCCCCCCTCCTCGCTCTTAAAAATCATTAAGTACACATGTTTGTCCTTAAATTTCAGTTTCGTAAAAAGGCTACCGCCAAGACCTTCGGCAATCTTCGGTGGAATTATCACTTGCTCACGATAAAGCACTTTCTAGGCTACAAAACGACATATGAATCATTAAGGGACTCGAAGGGTTTCTAAACTAAAAGCTTCGATATATTTCTCAAATCGAAATCGTCATTGATTGTTTTGATGGGTCGCGTTTAATAAATATTATAATAAAAAAGCGACAGGGAAAATAATAAAATGTTATTAAAAACGATAGAAAATACCCTTGAGTACCTCCATTTAAATAATTATAGCTTTCACTAAAACAGTCATGTACATAATCAATTTTAAAATGACGAGTAAATATTGCACTTTTAGATATCGCGTTGGAGCGTCATGCAGTATATTAACTTTGAAAGCTTATACCAAAGATGTTTACTCCCACACATGCCAAATATTTTATGTTTTCTAAAACTACGTAGTATAAACTACTCTCCTTGCTAAAAAAAGCAGTCAAAGTAGATCATCAATTTATTCGAATTTTAGCTACTACCGTGACCTCTGTGCACTGCTCACAACACATGTTAGTCACGGTCCCCCCCCTCCTCGCCCCTCGCCCCCTCCTCCCCCCGGCGGCGGCGGGCGCGGGTGCGGGGCGGTAGGGGAGCGGCGGCGAGTCGGCTATTTATATTATATTATATTAGGAGGGTTATTTAACTACAGGCACATCTGAAGCTCCACCCCCGCCTCCCGTGCAGCATCTGCGGGCGCGTGTTCACCACCAACTCCTGCGTGCGCGTGCACATCACCACGGTGCACCACGGCCAGCCGGGACCGAAGAGGGACCGCCGGAAGAGGAAGCCGCAGTCGCCTACCACTGTGTCTAGTGCGACCGCATAACTAATAAATAACAAATATACTCTTTATTGTTCACCAGAAAATAAACAAATAAAACTACAGACAAAAGAATAGTACATTGTGTACTTAGTTACGATGTTTTTCATCACACCTGTGATGCAAAAAAGTAAATAAAACAATATATTTTCACAAAACTACTCTAAAATGGTCTAAATCAAGGATGACTTAATTTCATAATTTTCATAAAAGAAATCTCGGCGTGCGCCGGACCCCGCTAGTGCGACGTAATGTTGTATGAAAATCCTTAACGGCATACTATGACGTAATGACGCACCTACACACCGCATCACCGCAGCGTTGCGGCGCACTTACGGAACAGGTGTGATGAAAAAAAACTAAAACAGTGGTAGACGACAGGCGGTCTTATCGCTAATAAGCGATCTCTTCCAGACAACCTTTTGGTAATGGAAACTTTAACAATTACATTTAAGAAGTAGGCAAATCAAAACTGAGAACATAAAAATAACAAAAGGCAGGCTATAAACTTACATACATATATAGATATGTAATAGTACATTGTGCATCAAGGGAGGTAAGCACGGAAATACTAACGAGAGTGTTAGAAGCCCGACGCCGTTAGGCGGAGGGCTTTTATGACTCGAGTTAGTATTCCGCTTACCGACCGTGGTGCATACAATGTTTTTCATCACACTTGCCGACAAAAAAATAAGTTTTAAGAAATAACATTATTAAATGACGTACTGACATTTCTATTACTCCCTAGGGAATTTCACTTTTCTATTACTCCCACTGCGCGCGCAAACAATGGCGCGCTTAGGCAGCAAGTGTGATGAAAACATACATACAATAAAATAATACAATATATATATATACATAATATAAATTTATTTCAATAAAAGAACATACGCATACCATAACACACAGCTAATTATTACGGGATTAAGTTTAGGTAACTATGAATTATAGATATTAAATGTTATATACCAAAAAAAAGACCAGATTCACCAATGTCCAAAGTGGGGATCAAAACGTACTCTAATTTCGCTTCTGATTCCTATATCGCTCGGCAACTCGGTCTTAGCAACCACCGGTCTTTCTTGGGTATATGCAATGCAATCACGCACACATAATGTTTCACAAAAAACTTGTATGTGAATTAAATTAATTTATACGATATTTACCATCGTTTTGAAGATCTCTTTAGTAATGAATCCTAATCTATTTATACAGGGTGTAATCGTAAAAGTGTTGCCAGCCCCGACGAGTAAAATTACATTAATATCCTTTTTGAAATAAAAGCAGAAATATCTCAAATTTTAACTTCAAACCCGTTTTATTCAAACTAGTTTAATACGAATATTTTTTTATTTAAGAATAAATGTTACATTAAATATTTCATAAACTAGGTAGTATTATTATTTTATTACAATGTATTCGTACAAATAACGAATCTCTAACAGTTTTATCTGTTATGACACCCGACATTTTTTAAGGCTAGTCGGCATACTAAATGTATGGGAGCGTTTTAACTTAGTATTTTTAAAATTCCTCCATCTATTTAGAAAAAGTTAATTTTACTCGTTGGGTAATCGTTGGGAAGTTTTCTGATATCTGTTATATTTACGGAATTATGGCCTGGCCACACTTAACGATTACACCCTGTATAGGGTCCTCCTCATTCATGCACGAATGCGTGCATCCTTGAATGCGAGTGTAGTTCCCGCGCGAGCAATGTTATGTGCGAAATCGCCACCACACGTGTACGCAGCTTTGCGTCGTGATTCGTGCGCTAGTGAGGAGATTTGATAGTGTTTTTACTTTAGAAGAGGCGTACATAAAGTGTTCAATCGACGAAGAAATGTATATAAATATTTATTACATTAAAGTAGAACAAAAATAAAAATGTGTTTTATTCTTTATCTGGGGCCTACGGTAAGACAGGGTGTTTCCATTTTCATCAAATAATCTATACATAAGGTGGAAGTACTAGTGCGCAACATGTCAACGGATAATATTTATTTGAATAACGATATTTTTCTCATATCTAAATCTACATAAAGTAGTGTCATGTGTTTTGCGAGAGGAGTTTGTTAGTTTTGTTAAATATAATTTATTTTATAGGGTGACAATATCAAAATTTCTCAAAATTGCAAATTTTCTTAGTCAACTCCATTGTATGAGTAAGCGTCAGGTGCTTTTGCTGACAGTCCCAATAGATGGCACTTCGCGACATTGGCAATAATGTCTTAAAATTATGCACATAATTTAGATAAAAGCTAATTATTTAAAAGTTGGGAAATGAAGCATTAAAAGGTACATACACTAATCATTGTTTAAATGCCCTAATAGTTGATTTTAGCTTATCGATGGCAACTTAAGCTATAATGACGAGTATTGGTACAGCGTCGGGCACTAGTACTTTCACCTTATATATGCTTGCCGTGCGTCTACATGTTCCTCTCGCGTATGCCAATATCAACACAGTACTTCACGGGTAGCCCGACCCGTAGACAGCCAACCCCGAACGCAGCCGCAGTCATCCAACAAGTCGATGAAGTCGTATACTATCGTGTATTATCAAACCGCGATTAGAATGGGATCCGAAAGTACTGTTTACACAACAGTGTACGAGTCAATGTAAAATATCATCATCATCATCATCATCATCTCAGCCATAAGACGTCCACTGTTGAACATAGGCCTCCCCTCTGGACCTCCACATGTACCGGTTAGATGCGACCTGCATCCAGCGTGTCCCGGCGACTACTTTACATACAATACTTACATACAATAGATTAATTCACCACTCACTACATCTATAAACAAGTCTTTTCTTGGTACAGGTAAATTCACTTTCAATTTCAGAATGAATGACATCTATCATTGTGTGTATGTGGCCCTGCTATACCAACCTGTATCTACTGTCATTAACACATCCACACATAGATACTTTCTTGTCACTGACTCGATGTATTCGTGCCAGCTTTCGTGAATTTGCCTTTAAATGCTGTGTTATTTGTTGTGTCAACAGTACTTTCGAATCCCCGTCTGATTTCGGTTTGATAATATTATGCATACCGCGAGCAGTTGGTGTAACAAATGTAAATTCAGAAGTGGGATTTTTAGTAATACTTTGGCGACGAGGTTAATTAGACAGACAGATAATTCAATCTTTTATTGCACAAAATAGTATCAAATCATAGAAAAAGCTACGCATTCTCAGTTTTTGATGTCTGTTTCTTCTTTCTGGGTGCGCGCTTCGGCCAGGGCTCCCCGTTGTGGACTGTACGCATGTGCATCTTCACGGTGTACGGCGTTGCTAGGCAACGGCCGCAAATCTCACACTTGGTCGTTTTTCGGATACCCATATGCACCTAGATGGAAGAAAGATTGTTAAGGTAGAAGCACCAGTGATGAACGCTGCACTAGTATAGATCAATTATCGGTAGATTGGAATTGCATTTGTAGTGGAGTTAAAGTAACACTTAAGGTGGACGTTATGTCTTTGCAATGAAGTTTACTATTAGTCAAATGATGACAGTACAACAGTCGGGAAAATACACAAACAATATCACACAAGACACGTATACACACAATACCACTACATATGCAATTCCAAGCTCTCTGTTATTTATCTATACTCGACATGGGCACTTTATATAAAACTGATAAGGTTTAACTCGAATATCGAAAAACCATAGCTGTTTAAATTTGAAAAATGAAAAATATTTATTGAAACAATTTTAAACTTACAATTATCCACGACCCTGCGTCTTGTGCTAGGAAACCCTGTGTTACAAGACCCAGTTTCGACATACAAGTATAAATTTCTTAAACTACTAGTTGTACAGAGAGTTACATTTGTGCATACAGATAGCAGATAGCTACCATATTTTAAATGTAAAAGTTTTTAAGCCTATGGTGCGTTCTTAAGAGTGTATGACTGCGTGTAAACGTAAGTAGAAAAAATAAAATAAAACAAGAGATTAATTTTAGATACTATAAGTAATAGATAGATAGAACATTAAGATACACAAAAAATTGTATTTAATATAATAATATAAAATGCACGTGTCGAATAGGTGCATTCCATCAAAAATCTTTGTCTATTTTGTAGGGAACGTGGAGCCTTTAATACAAAGGCCCTGTTATAAAATTAAGATACACCAAAAAATGTATTCGTAACTTTGTTAGATGTACGTGAAAAACGGTGTCACGTACCCGACATTCTCGTGGAATGCACCAATACAAGTCCACTGTCGGGAAACATTATATTTTATTAACTAATGCCCGCGACTTCGTCTACACACACAGGCGAATTTCGAGATAAAAAAAACTATCCTATGTCCTTTCTCGGATGTCAAACTATCTCCATACCAAATTTGAACAAAATCGGTTCAGCGGTTTTAACGTGAAGAGATAACACAGACAGAGTTACTTCCTTATTTATAATATTATAGTGTGGATATGGATAGTCAGCATATGATTAAAGCGATATAGTATCTCGCGGCGACATCGACTATCCGTCTGTCTTTTCTTATTATAGCTAGTAAAAGATAAGAAGTCATCTCTTTATTATTTATTGCATACGGAAACGCTTTACTATATCAAGTTCACAGCTGTTTGCGGCTAGAAATATGCACGTTGAGGGTAGAAATTTCTTTACTAGACAAAACAAAAAGATGAATAGACAAGTAAATACAATACAATACTTACGACGCGTATATGTCGCAAGAGGTTCGCCTTATCGCCGAACGCAAGTTGGCACATGTCGCACTTGAATGGTTTCTCTCCTGTGTGGGTTCTGAGGTGACTCTGCGTGATATATACAATGTTTTTAATCACAATTGCGGACAAAAAAAAGTTATAAGACAAAATACTCCCGCGATGCCTGCAGGCAATGGCGCGCTTAGAAAGCAAGTGATGAAAAGGTTTATTAGAATTACCTGCAAGTGATGTGTGGTGAGGAAACTTTTAGGGCACAGCTGACACGCGAAGGGTAGTTTCTCCCCGCGGTGCAACTGAAGGTGGTACTTTAGGAAGGTCGCGTTCTAAAAATACAGTAATCATATAAATTTTTTTGTAGTCGGACAATGGGTGCAAAACTTTGTCAAAAGTTGTGAAGCTGACATTTAACAAAGGGAGAGTATTTTTATTTTGACTATTTTCATAATTTTGCACTATGGGTAAATTTTCGGTTATTTCTACTTAGAATCACGAGCTATTTCGATCCCAAAACGAAAAAATATTTCCCAAATTGTTCATACATTTTCCAGATGTCGTCCTTTGTTTCCGCTATACAAAGTGTATGCAAAATAAGAAGAAAATACTTGACCAGAATAAGTTTTCCTTAAATTTAGCAAAAAGGGTAATTTGCTAGTAACGAAAAGTGCACCTTATATAAAAATGAACTCTATACTATAGTTAAAATTCATTTTGGAAGTGGGAAAGTGATTGACATTGACAAGACACATCGTTTTAAAAAGAATTATAACGCCCACTAATGGGCGTGGGACGATAGGGCGCCGCCCCCTGCGCCCTCGCAGTGGCCTTGAGTTGAAGTGTTACAGATACTACGAACAAATAAAACATGGAAGCCGCACGCCATACTAAATTGCCTTTCTAAAACGGTCCTAATTTTTAGTTGACAAGTGTCAACCTCTCTTCAATGCATCACGGTAATGAATTTAAATGTCAACCTATAAAAACTTAAACTGCCATTTAAAAATAGTTGTGATCGGTCCATCAAAGTTTTGATCGGTTATATTCTATAAACATTTGTGAAAGATGTCGCGCCGAAATATGCGCGATGTTAAGAAAATCGCTATGTCCTGCCCATCTTGGCACAATTGAACAATTGGTTTTGGGGGCATTTATGAGCTGGCCTTAGACGTCCATGTTATATATGGTCGCAATACATATACTAACCGCAAACATTTTCCCGCACTGCTTGGAACACATGGTTGGACACAGCCCCCGCGCCCCCTATTCCCACAGGTGGGCGTGGGACGGTAAGGGAGAGCGGCGCCCCCTGCGCAGTGGCCTAGGGTCGAACGTGTCCATGAAAAAGTCTACTTTGTTGGGAACGTGACAGCTATGACAGCTACCTTAGAAAGATATGGAAAGTGCGAGAATTTTCTATAAATACAAACACCCAGTTATAAAGATAAGATACATCAAAAATTGTATTCGTAACTTTCTAAGATGTACCCAACATTCTCCTGGAATGCACCTGTTACAATATAACTTTACAACTATACGTAGCTCACACTGAAAGTGTCGGGAATGACCCACTTAGAGATCACTCAACATATAGAAACAATTATTTTCTGAAAGTATAACTCTTTAGTAATTTTTGAGGTATAATTTATTCAGTTAACACCTGTATTTTAGGATTTTTTGCCATTTGAAAATTGTGTGTCGGGCGATTTTACGATTTTCACCCAAAATTTTTATTCTTTAGCGTTTTTACACTACTTTCAATATGACCTTACTCGACAATGAAGGCGAAATGGGCTTAGATTCTTGTTTAGTAATAAAGCTCAGTTCTTGTAGGACTGCTTGTAATAGTTTTCACAAATTGTATTGCTTTCGATTTTTTCTATAGGTGATTGTAGAGATCAACGACTTTTAACAGCCGTCCCCTAATTTTAAATCGCACTAATGTGGTAGATCATAGAGAATTCATAAAACAAATTATATTAGGAAATTCGGACCTCCTTAGGTATCCATATGACTCACTAGAAAAAAATTAAATATAAATATTTTTTCTTAAAAAATCTATAGTGTCAATGAACTACCCAAACCTCCCATACAAAATTCCGAAAACTGAAATTTTCATACAAAAAGTGATCTAGGAAAAATGGGTTATGTATGAGCTTTAATAGTTGGTTCAATTGTACTAATGTACACATTACCAAAAAGAGTTAAGAAAGGTGATAATTTAAACAATAGAGGCATAATTAATACAATTTTCTAGATTCCCGAAACTTTCAGTGTGGCCTACGTACAATAATACTAACCGCAAACATCTTCCCGCACTGCTCACAACACATGTTAGTCACGGTCCCCCCCCTCCTCGCCCCTCGCCCCCTCCTCCCCCCGGCGGCGGCGGGCGCGGGTGCGGGGCGGTAGGGGAGCGGCGCGCCCCGCGCGGCGGCGAGTCGGCTATTTATATTATATTATATTAGGAGGGTTATTTAACTACAGGCACATCTGAAGCTCCACCCCCGCCTCCCGTGCAGCATCTGCGGGCGCGTGTTCACCACCAACTCCTGCGTGCGCGTGCACATCACCACGGTGCACCACGGCCAGCCGGGACCGAAGAGGGACCGCCGGAAGAGGAAGCCGCAGTCGCCTACCACTGTGTCTAGTGCGACCGCATAACTAATAAATAACAAATATACTCTTTATTGTTCACCAGAAAATAAACAAATAAAACTACATACAAAAGAATAGTACATTGTGTACTTAATTCTTGTACCGCCCGTGGCACACACAATGTTTTTCATCACACCTGTGATGCAAAAAAGTAAATAAAACAATATATTTTCACAAAACTACTCTAAAATGGTCTAAATCAAGGATGACTTAATTTCATCATTTTCATAAAAGAAATCTCGGCGTGCGCCGGACCCCGCTAGTGCGACGTAATGTTGTATGAAAATCCTTAACGGCATACTATGACGTAATGACGCACCTACACAACGCATCACCGCAGCGTTGCGGCGCACTTACGGAACAGGTGTGATGAAAAAAAACTAAAACAGTGGTAGACGACAGGCGGTCTTATCGCTAATAAGCGATCTCTTCCAGACAACCTTTTGGTAATGGAAACTTTAACAATTACATTTAAGAAGTAGGCAAATCAAAACTGAGAACATAAAAATAACAAAAGGCAGGCTATAAACTTACATACATATATAGATATGTAATAGTACATTGTGCATCAAGGGAGGTAAGCACGGAAATACTAACGAGAGTGTTAGAAGCCCGACGCCGTTAGGCGGAGGGCTTTTATGACTCGAGTTAGTATTCCGCTTACCGACCGTGATGCATACAATGTTTTTCATCACACTTGCCGACAAAAAAATAAGTTTTAAGAAATATAGTACATTGTGTATTAAGGGCGGTAAATAAGAAATTGTGAACGAGTGTGAAAGTAAAGCCAAAGCCGAAGGCGCGGGCTTTACTTCACACGAGTTCATAATTCTTGTACCGCCCGTGGCACACACAATGTTTTTCATCACACTTGTGAGGCAAAATAAGTAAATAAAACTATTTTCATCACACTTGCTGTCTAAGCGCGCCATTGCTTGCGCGCGTAGCGGGAGTAATAGAAAAGTGAAATTCCCTAGGGAGTAATAGAAATGTCAGTACGTCATTTAATAATATTATGTCTTAAAACTTATTTTTTTGTCGGCAAGTGTGATGAAAAACATTGTATGCATCATGGTCGGTAAGCGGAATACTAACTCGAGTCATAAAAGCCCTCCGCCTGACGGCGTCGGGCTTCTAACACTCTCGTTAGTAATTCCGTACTTACCTCCCTTGATGCACAATGTACTAATATTTTCACAAAACTACTCTAAAATGGTCTAAATCATTTATCAAAATCAGGGATGACTTAAATTCATCTCCTTTATAAAAGGAATCTCGACGCGGCGCGCGCCGCTCCGCGCTAGTGCGACGTAATGTCGTACGAAAATCCATTATTGCCCATGGGCATAATACAGCTCATTACGTTCCAGTTTGCCTGCGTATAATAACACTTTTTACGAGCAGGTGTGATGAAAACATTATTAAATGACGTACTGACATTTCTATTACTCCCTAGGGAATTTCACTTTTCTATTACTCCCGCTGCGCGCGCAAACAATGGCGCACTTAGGCAGCAAGTGTGATGAAAAGATACATACAATAAAATAATACAATATATATATATGATATAAATTTATTTCAATAAAAGAACATACGCATACCATAACACACAGCTAATTATTACGGGATTAAGTTTAACTATGAATTATAGAAAATGTTATATACCAAAAAAAAGACCAGATTCACCAATGTCCAAAGTGGGGATCGAAACGTACTCTAATTTCGCTTCTGATTCCTATATCGCTCGGCAACTCGGTCTTAGCAACCACCGGTCTTTCTTGGGTATATGCAATGCAATCACGCACACATAATGTTTCACAAAAAACTTGTATGTGAATTAAATTAATTTATACGATATTTACCATCGTTTTGAAGATCTCTGTAGTAATGAATCCTAATCTATTTATACAGGGTGTAATCGTAACAGTGTTGCCAGCCCCGACGAGTAAAATTACATTAATATCCTTTTTGAAATAAAAGCAGAAATATCTCAAATTTTAACTTCAAACCCGTTTAATTCAAACTAGTTTAATACGAATATTTTTTTATTTAAGAATAAATGTTACATTAAATATTTCATAAACTAGGTAGTATTATTATTGTATTACAATGTATTCGTACAAATAACGAATCTCTAACAGTTTTATCTGTTATGACACCCGACATTTTTTAAGGCTAGTCGGCATACTAAATGTATGGGAGCGTTTTAACTTAGTATTTTTAAAATTCCTCCATCTATTTAGAAAAAGTTAATTTTACTCGTTGGGTAATCGTTGGGAAGTTTTCTGATATCTGTTATATTTACGGAATTATGGCCTGGCCACACTTAACGATTACACCCTGTATAGGGTCCTCCTCATTCATGCACGAATGCGTGCATCCTTGAATGCGAGTGTAGTTCCCGCGCGAGCAATGTTATGTGCGAAATCGCCACCACACGTGTACGCAGCTTTGCGTCGTGATTCGTGCGCTAGTGAGGAGATTTGATAGTGTTTTTACTTTAAAAGAGGCGTACATAAAGTGTTCAATCGACGAAGAAATGTATATAAATATTTATTACATTAATGTAGAACAAAAATAAAAATGTGTTTTATTCTTTATCTGGGGCCTATGGTAAGACAGGGTGTTTCCATTTTCATCAAATAATCTATACATAAGGTGGAAGTACTAGTGCGCAACATGTCAACGGATAATATTTATTTGAATAACGATATTTTTCTCATATCTAAATCTACATAAAGTACTGTCATGTGTTTTGCGAGAGGAGTTTGTTAGTTTTGTTAAATATAATTTATTTTATAGGGTGACAATATCAAAATTTCTCAAAATTGCAAATTTTCTTAGTCAACTCCATTGTATGAGTAAGCGTCAGGTGCTTTTGCTGACAGTCCCAATAGATGGCACTTCGCGACATTGGAAATAATGTCTTAAAATTATGCACATAATTTAGATATAAGCTAATTATTTAAAAGTTGGGAAATGAAGCATTAAAAGGTACATACACTAATCATTGTTTAAATGCCCTAATAGTTGATTTTAGCTTATCGACGGCAACTTAAGCTATAATGACGAGTATTGGTACAGCGTCGGGCACTAGTACTTTCACCTTATATTATTATATGCTTGCCGTGCATCTACATGTTCCTCTCGCGTATGCCAATATCAACACAGTACTTCACGGGTAGCCCGACCCGTAGACAGCCAACCCCGAACGCAGCCGCAGTCATCCAACAAGTCGATGAAGTCGTATACTATCGTGTATTATCAAACCGCGATTAGAATGGGATTCGAAAGTACTGTTTACACAACAGTGTATGAGTCAATGTAAAATATAATCATCATCATCATCATCATCATCTCAGCCATAAGACGTCCACTGTTGAACATAGGCCTCCCCTCTGGACCTCCACATGTACCGGTTAGATGCGACCTGCATCCAGCGTGTCCCGGCGACTACTTTAACTATAAATATATGTAAAATATATTTATAGTTAAAGTGACTTACATACAATAGATTAATTCAACACTCACTACATCTATAAACAAGTATTTTCTTGGTACAGGTAAATTCACTTTCAATTTCAGAATGAATGACTTCTATCATTGTGTGCATGTGGCCCTGCTATACCAACCTGTATCTACTGTCATTAACACATCCACACATAGATACTTTCTTGTCACTGACTCGATGTATTCGTGCCAGCATTCGTGAATTTGCCTTTAAATGCTATGTTATTTGTTGTGTCAACAGTACTTTCGAATCCCCGTCTGATTTCGGTTTGATAATATTATGCATACCGCGAGCAGTTGGTGTAACAAATGTAAATTCAGAAGTGGGATTTTTAGTAATACTTTGGCGACGAGGTTAATTAGACAGACAGATAATTCAACCTTTTATTGCACAAAATAGTATCAAATCATAGAAAAAGCTACGCATTCTCAGTTTTTGATGTCTGTTTCTTCTTTCTGGGTGCGCGCTTCGGCCAGGGCTCCCCGTTGTGGACTGTACGCAGGTGCATCTTCACGGTGTACGGCGTTGCTAGGCAACGGCCGCAAATCTCACACTTGGTCGTTTTTCGGATTCCCATATGCACCTAGATGGAAGAAAGATTGTTAAGGTAGAAGCACCAGTGATGAACGCAACACTAGTATAGATCATAGTCATCGTTATCAACGTGCACTTTCCGTGGCAATGGCTATGGTTGACAGAAAAAGTAACAAATGTGAAAATGCGATTTTGTCTATTACTCGTACTCTCAGTAAAAATAGTACTCTCGTTAGGATACATACAAACTATATCCTTCTTTAAAAAAGAAAAAATCTAATGTCATTAATTTATGACACAAAATAGTACCTTAAATGACATTTTGCATAGTCTTTATTTTAAGTAAAATGAATATTCAAGTGGATTAAGATCAGTGTTATACATTATAATGGATTTGACGTGAACGTTTGACAGCCGAATCTATTTAATATATTTTAGTCTTTACTCGTTTTGATGAGTGTAATTTGAATAAGTTATTAAAATATGTATAGGTAATTAATTATTATAAATAAAATTATTATAATTTCTGAAATTTTAATAATTGATAAAATAACTGTGTATTTGATTTTTCTGTCAACCATACTTTGCCACCAAAACCGCACGTTGATAACGCTGACTATAGATCAATTATCGGTAGTTTGGAATTGCATTTGTAGCGGAGTTAAAGTAACACTTAAGGTGGACGTTATGTCTTTGCAATGAAGTTTACTGTTAGTTAAATGATGACAGTACAACAGTCGGGAAAACACACAAACAATATCACACAATACCACTACATATGCAAATCCAAGCTCTCTGTAATTTATCTATACTAGACATGGGCACTTTATATAAAAGTGACAAGGTTTAACTTGAATATCAAAAAACCATAGCTGTTCAAATTGAATATAATAATATAAAATGCACGTGTCGAATAGGTGCATTCCATCAAAAATCTTTGTCTATTTTGTCGGGAACGTGGCGGCTATTAATACAAACGACCTGTTATAAAATTAAGATACACCAAAAAAATGTATTCGTAACTTTGTTAGATGTACGTGAAGAACGGTGTCACGTACCCGACATTCTCGTGGAATGCACCAATACAAGTCCACTGTCGGGAAACATTATATTTTATTAACTAGTGCCCGCGACTTCGTCTACACACACAGGCGAATTTCGAGATAAAAAAACTATCCTATGTCCTTTCTCGGATCGGATATCAAACTATCTCCATACCAAATTTGAACAAAATCGGTCCAGCGGTTTTATCGTGAAGAGATAACACAGACAGAGTTACTTCCTTATTTATAATATTATAGTGTGGATATGGATAGTCAGCATATGATTAAAGCGATATAGTATCTCGCGGCGACATCGACTATCCGTCTGTCTTTTCTTATTATAGCTAGTAAAAGACAAGAAGTCATCTCTTTATTATTGCATACGAAAACTCTTTACTATATCAAGTTCACAGCTGTTTGCGGCTAGAAATATGCACGTTGAGGGTAGAAATTTCTTTACTAGACAAAACAAAGAGATGAATAGACAAGTAAATACAATACTTACGACGCGTATATGTCGCAGGAGGTTCGCCTTATCGCCGAACGCAACTTGGCACATATCGCACTTGAACGGTTTCTCTCCTGTGTGGGTTCTGAGGTGACTCTGCGTGATATATACAATGTTTTTAATCACAATTGCGGACAAAAAAAAGTTATAAGACAAAATACTCCCGCGATGCATGCAAGCAATGGCGCGTTTAGAAAGCAAGTGATGAAAAGGTTTATTAGAATTACCTGCAAGTGATGTGTAGTGAGGAAACTTTTAGGGCACAGCTGGCACGCGAAGGGTAGTTTCTCCCCGCGGTGCAACTGCAGGTGGTACTTTAGGAAGGTCACGTTCTAAAAATACAGTAATCATATAAACATTTTTGTGGTCGGACAATGGGTGCAAAACTTTGTCGAAACTTGTGAAGCTGACATTTAACAAAGGAAGAAAAACGTCTAGGGTAAATTGCTAGTAGCTGGCCACCCTCCAGTAGCTGGCCACCTTATATAAAAATGAACTCGATGTACTTATAATTTGAATTAAATTTGGAAGAGGGAGAGTGATTGACATTGACATGACACTTCGTTTTATAGAGTTCTTTTTGATAAAAGGTGGCCAGTTACTAGCAATTAACCATATGTTTGAGTGTTTTTTTTTTGTCCATTTTCATAATTTTGCATTTATGGGTAAATTTTCGGTTATTTTTACTCAGAATCACGAGCTATTTCGATCCCAAAACGAAAAAAAATGTCCCAAAATTTTCATACATTTTCCAGATGTCGTCCTTTGTTTCCGTTATACAAAGTGTATGCAAAATAAGAAGAAAATACTTGACCAGAATAAGTTTCCCTTAAGTTTAGCAAAAAGGATAATTTGCTAGTAACGAAAGTAGTGCACCTTATATAAAAATGAACTCTATACTATAGTTAAAATTCATTTTGGAAGTGGCAAAGTGATTGACATTGACAAGACATCGTTTTAAAATTAATTCTAACGCCCACTAATGGGCGTGGGACGATAGAGCGCCGCCCCCTGCGCCCTCGCAGTGGCCTTGAGTCGAAGTGTTACAGATACTACGAACAAATAAAACATGGAAGCCGCACGCCATACTAAATTGCCTTTCTAAAACGGTCCTAAATTTTAGTTGACAACTGTCACCCTCTCTTCAATGCATCACGGTAATGAATTTCAAAATCAACCTATAAGAACTTAAAACTCCATTTCAAATAGTTGTGATCGGTCCATCAAAGTTTTGATCGGTTATATTCTATAAACATATGTCAAAGATGTCGCGTCGAAATATGCGCGGTGTTAAGAAAAGCGCTATGTCCTGCCCATCTTGGCACAATTGAACAATTGGTTTTGGGGGCATTTATGAGCTGGCCTTAGACGTCCATGTTATATATGGTCCCAATACATATACTAACCGCAAATATTTTCCCGCACTGCTCACAACACATGGTTGGACACAGCCGCCGCGCCCCCTATTCCCACAGGTGGGCGTGGGACGGTAAGGGAGAGCGGCGCCCCCTGCGCAGTGGCCTAGGGTCGAATGTGTTGGTGCATTCCACGAAAAAGTCTACTTTGTTGGGAACGTGACAGCTATGACAGCCACCTTAGAAAGATATGGAAAGTGCGAGAATTTTCTATAAATACAAACACCCAGTTATAAAGATAAGATACATCAAAAATTGTATTCGTAACTTTCTAAGATGTACCCAACATTCTCCTGGAATGCACCTGTTACAATATAACTATACAACTATACGTAGCTCACACTGAAAGTTTCGGGAATGACCCACTTAGAGATCACTCAACATATAGAAACAATTATTTTCTGAAAGTATAACTCTTTAGTATTTTTTGAGGTATAATTTATTCGGTTAACACCTGTATTTTAGGATTTTTTGCCATTTGAAAATTGTGTGTCGGGCGATTTTACGATTTTCACCCAAAATTTTTATTCTTTAGCGTTTTTACACTACTTTCAACATGACCTTACTCGACAATGAAGGCGAAATGGGCTTAGATTCTTGTTTAGTAATGAAGCTCAGTTCTTGTAGGACTGCTTGTAATAGTTTTCACAAATTGTATTGCTTTCGATTTTTTCTTATAGGTGATTATAGAGATCTACGACTTTTAACAGCCATCCCCTAATTTTAAATCGCACTAATGTGGTAAATCATAGAGAATTCATAAAACAAATTATATTAGGAAATTCGGACCTCCTTAGGTATCCATATGACTCACTAGAAAAAAATCAAATATAAATATTTTTTCTTAAAAAATCTATAGTGTCAATGAACTTACCCAAACCTCCCATACAAAATTCCGAAAACTGTAAATTTTCATACAAAAAGTGATCTAGGAAAAATGGGTTATGTATGAGCTTTAATAGTCGGTTCAATTGTACTAAAAATTTGTACACATTACCAAAAAGAGTTAAGAAAGGTGATAATTTAAACAATAGTGGCATAATTAATACAATTTTCTAGATTCCCGAAACTTTCAGTGTGGCCTACGTACAATAATACTAACCGCAAACATCTTCCCGCACTGCTCACAACACATGTTAGTCACGGTCCCCGTCCTCCTGCCCCCTCGCCCCCTGTTCCCACCGGTGGGCGTGGGCGTGGGGCGGTAGGGGAGCGGCGCCCCCCGCGCGGCGGCGAGTCGGTTGGCGCGCCGCATCTTCTCGTACTGGGCGGTGCCTTTGCCGAGATGTTTGCGTTGTACGTGGATGTCGAAGGATGGTGCGTCGAGGAATGATATGTTGCACTGAGGAATATAATAATAATAATAATAGGCCGCAGGGCAGCTTGTGGCTCGCTGTTGGACAGTAACGACCCCACGGACCCTCGTGCTCCCTCGAGTCGGTCAGGGTCCCCGCCTCCGCGTGTCTTCGTCGGTCGGAGTGGAACCCCAAGGGGACCCATAGGACTCTCAGCTCTGGCTTGCCTTAACTGGCCGTCCAGAGAGGAGTCGTCAGAGCTATACGCTCCAGGGGTGGAAGTGTAAATTTGCGTAAGTCGCGAGTTGGTGCAGCGGCTGTCAAGCCACTGCGCAGAAAACGGTGTACACCTCTCTACACTCCTGTACGCTTAGCACATGATTGGCGCGACAGTATCTCGCCGTGAGATAGTCTATTCGTCCCTCTTTTGTTAATATAGCTAGTGAAGGACGGGAGATCTATCTCGCGGCGACATACTGTCGCACCAATCATGTGCTAAGCCTGCTGAGCCGCCTACACCAGTGTTGCCCCTGGCTGTCTCTTGTGACGGCATTTACGGGGGCCCATCTAGTCGGCGGCGAGTCACCGCCTGCCTCGATAGCAAAGAGAAATCATTGTTATGGCAGCTGTCCGGAACTCTTTTCTATAGTTCCATCTCTTATCCATCCAACCTTCATCACCATAACCCATTAGTCTTTTATTTATTTAAACTTTATTGCACAAAACAAAGAAAATTGTACAAATGGCGGACTTAATGCTAAAAGGCATTCTCTACCAGTCAACCATTGCAAGTCTTTTCCATATAATCTCCAATAGCCTTTATATGCCTGGTAGGACCGGTTCACGGATATCTATTTTTGTGCCCGTGAATGGGTTGCAGCAGCTATAAAACACAGCAAATTTCTCCAAAGGGCCTCTACGTGTTGGATCTGTATCCCCGCGCAAGCCTATCAAAAGACCGGGATTTATAGACTCGTGATGAAAGAGAGAATACAAATAATAAATAAATAAATATCTTGGGGCATCTTACACAAATCGACTTTGTCGCACAGTAAGCTCAAATAAATGCTTGTGATGTGGATAACGAGCAACGATATAGATAAATACATTAAACATATTTAAATGCATTCACAGCCACGCCCAAAGAAAAATATTTGTGATAAATAAATACACAAATAATTGGCTATGTAAAGTTTTATGAAGGTATGAATATTATATTTTTCCCTGATAGCCGACGTCTTAAGGTTCAAGAAAATGCGGCTTTTTTATTTTTATGCCCTATAATTTGTTAACAATCTTTTTTTAAGTGATTGAGATGACACTTGTGCAGTTTTAGGGTTGAATAATTTAACCCCTGAAAAAGGTTAAAAGGGTGATGAAGAGTAAAAATCAAGTTGGGTATCGTTTCTATGGTTTATCGGGACGTAGATCACGAAAACAATAATGATTTTAAAATTTAACGTGGCAGACGTGAAATACTATGTACACGGTTATGGTGTGATGGGGTAAAATTCGAAAAATATCAATATAATTTTATTATTAATAATATATATAGCTGCATCCCGACTGATTTCTAAACGATACACTTTATTTCGCAACGGTAAGTACTGGCTGAGAAAAAGTTGGTGGTTTGTATAGAGGAGCAAAAACGTAGATCCGGAAAAATATGGAGATTGGTCTACTGGAAAAAACCACTTTTTTGATCGACGGCCTGGCTAAACGGTGAGACCTAGGTGGGGGGTGCTTGACGAAATGTCATAGGGAACTGCTGACAGTTTTTAAAGCCGCAAAAATTTTTGCCGAAAAAAAAAAAAAAATTTTGCACCAAATTTTCAAAATGGTCCTTCGAGCCGGATTTTTTTGTGGTAGAATCTCTGAGGGTCCTAGATTAAAGAAAAAGTGTTTTTGTGATTCTTGGATCCAAGATGGCCGCCGTAGGGCCCGTCAAAGTTTGTATGGGAACTCTTAAACGGGCTGAGATAGGTGGGGGGTGCTCGACCAAATGTCATAGAGGACCCCGAGAGCTGTCAGGTGGGCAAAAAATTTTTGCAAAAAAAATTTTTTTTTTTTTTCGAAAATTTTTTTTTCATCCGATCGAGCTGGAAATCGCTGTGCGTGACTTTTGGGCTCTCCAGATTCCGAAAAAATTTTTTTTAGTTTTTTTGCACAAAAAAAATTTTGTATGGATTTTTCGAAATAATGGTCCGATCGCGGTGAAATTTAGCCTGCGGGCATGATTTGGGCCCAGGAGTGATAATCTGAAAAAAAATTTGGAAAAAATCCAAGATGGCGGCGACCCCGAACAAAAAGTCAAAATCCCAAGTAAGTTAAGCGAGCCCGAAGGGCGAGCTTCAGACCGGGAGGCCGAAGGCCGACCCCGCGGAGGGCCGAAGGCCCGGAGCTTCACTCCCGGGGCCCAAGGGGGTCCCGAACCCCAGTAATTTTGGGCGAGGCCGAAGGCCTCGCTGCAGGAGGGCCGGAACATTACCAGAACCAATATAAATCTATGTTAAGCGAGCCCGAAGGGCGAGCTTCAGGGTGGGAGGCCAAAGGCCGACCTCGCGGAGGGCCGAAGGCCCGGAGCTTCACCCCGAGGGCCCAAGCGAGTCACCTCCAAGTAATTTAAAGCGAGGCCGAAGGCCGAGCTCCGAGCAAATCGAGCTACCAAGCGTTCAACAACCCCAGTATTTTAATAAGCCGAGCCTGAGGGCCGAAGGCCCGATGGCGAGGCGTCAAGTCCGCGAAGGCCGAAGGCCGAGCTCCGCGTAGGGCCGAAGGCCCGGAGCGTCACGATCGAGGTGCTTTCCGCGCGAGCCCGAGGGCCGAAGGCCCGACGGGCGAGCCCACGCGGTGAAACTGCCCTTTCTAACTGTCTTAATAAGCGAACCGGAGGGCCGCAGGCCCGACGGTTCGCTTCAAACCCCAGCGAAGGCCGCAGGCCGAGCTCCGCGTAGGGCCGAAGGCCCGGAGCGTCCCATAGAGGCGCGGTAGCCTGCGAGGCCGGAGGCCGAGCTGCGAGAAAACAAAGCTTTTCTACGTATAATAAAACCTGTGTAACTATATAAGCTGAGCCTGAGGGCCGAAGGCCCGAAGGCGAAGCTTCGTAGCTGCGAAGGCCGAAGGCCGAGCTCCGCGTGGGGCCGAAGGCCCGAAGCGTCCAACACAGGCGCGCCAGCTCGCGAGGCCGAAGGCCGAGCTGCTTGAGTCCAGAACCCCCATGCTACTCAATGAAAAAGTGTAACTTGAAAACGAATCGGAGGGCCGCAGGCCCGACGATTCGTTTCGACAATCTGCGAAGGCCGAAGGCCGAGCTCCGCGTAGGGCCGAAGGCCCGAAGCGTCCCTCAGAGGCGTGACAGCTCGCGAGGCCGAAGGCCGAGCTGCAGGAGTCCAGCTCACAAGCCCAATTACTGCGACATAAGTAAAATGTAATACAAAATCAATAATAAAAAAATAAAAGAAAATAAAAAACATATCTCAAATCCATCCTCCGGCCTCAGTCGACAAAAAGAGAGGCCCGCGAGGCCCTTGGGCCTCGCGCACAGAGCAAAAAACTAGTTTATGTTTATTTCTGGTTCTAGAGATTCCAAATATAGCGCGTAGGTTTCTTTGAGGGTGTAGGGATGCTCCAAAAAAAGGTTAAGTCAAAATCCACTCATTAGAGGGTGCAATGGGGGTCCAAAGTGTGTACGGGGAAACTTGACTATTTAAACTGTTTTATCCGAAACTTCACATGAGTATTCCCAAACATAAATGACTAAAGACATGTTTTAGGGTTTTTGAGAATTCAACTCTTGAAAGTGGTAAAAAGGTTAACAGTAAAAAAACAACATGGTTATCGTTTCTATAGTCTATCGTGTCGCTGTACCGAAGTGTACGTGAAATACCATCTCCTCTTTTATGGTTGTGGGTTATGACAGCGGTATCGTTTTTGTGTTTATTTCTGATTCAAAAAATGTAAAATACAGCATGTTATGTTAATAACCTTTTAAGTTTTCCTGAGTTTTCACGCGATAGTAATCAAAAGTACATATATCTGTGTATCCAAGAGGTTTTTTATAAAGTCAAAACAGCCGTCACTATAAATTTCGTCATTTTTGATCCAATTGTGTAAATCGATGTATCGGGATCCCAGAGGTTCTTATTAACAAACTGCAAAAAAGGCTACCTATTCAATTTCCGTTTCGATATTGTCCATCATAAAAATCGGTGGTTATCTGAAGTTCTGACTGATCTGTTCATCATAATGAAGCAGAAGTCAATTTTGCAAGAAACGGTAACAATATTGACTTACTTCAAATGTTAATCAGCTCGGCTAATTATGGTCATCTTTGTAAGGCCTGGGAAACGACAAATGATAGTTTATCATCAAAACACAACAATCACCGATGTGAGTGTGTATGTAAACTTTTAATGATAAAAAACATTTGTCGGTTACCAGATGGTAAAGATGACCATAATAATAGCGGATTTTGATAAATATAAATAATAAATAAATAAATATCTTGGGACATCTTACACAAATCAACCTAGTCCCACGATAAGCTCAATTAAGGCTTGTGTTGTGGGTACCAGGCGACGATATATATAATAGATAGATACGTATAGATACTTAGATACATATACAGCCATGACCAAGGAACAAACATTTGTGATAAATAAATACACAAAGAATGCCCTCGCCGGGATTCGAACCCGGAACCTCCAGCTTCGTAGGCAGGGTCACTACCAACTAGGCCACAGAGGCTGTCATCGATATCATGATAATAATCGATATCTGAAATGTCAAAACGTTTCAAGTAATGAATTTGAGGTCAAATTTGCACAAAATGGTCGGCACATTGAATTTATTTAGTTTGAATCCGACCTTAATAAAAACCGGTATCTTAGGATCCAAGGGGGTTTTTCATAACGATTTTGAGGTAGGTACAAAAAGTGAGAAGCTATCACATCTAAAATTTCTAGAACTTTGATTTAATATTGATAAAAATCGATACCGAGAAGATTCATTTATTTATTTGCACAGCATTACAGTTGTTAAACTAATACACTGAGAAAATACAAACTATACAAACATTTTAAGCAAAACGTATGTTACAAATTTACAAAGTTGATACACTTGACGGCCTATTATCCATCGCCTCGCAAAAATTCAAGCATTCCCGATATACAAGCACCCATCGCCATGCAAATAAGTCGCACTCGGGTGCTGATACCAGAAGCGCATTTAGCAGAGCCAGGGCACGTGGAATGGGAGAGTTTCTATGTGCTACCGTACGTGCCGTAGCTACCGATAATAGGGGTCGCACACGCGGCCTAAGGGAGATTTTTTTCAAATCAGGCACAAAGAGCCTGACGAGTCTCTCTACCAGTTCAGGACAGTCCGAGTCACCTCGCAGAACACGGCATGCGAAAGCGAGCAAGCTGGAGTTGCGCCTTACTTCTAACGAGTTAAAGCTCAGACTTCCCAAAATGAATTTAGTCGGATATAAGAACGGGTAGTATCCGAAAATCTTTTTGTATTACATTCGTAAAAAAGTTTTTTGGTCCTTTTCCAGAAGTAAGATATAGGAATACTCGAAGGGGTTCCAAATTAACGCGGATGACTCCAGCTTGCTTCTCACAAGAGCGTGATATAAAACCTTAATGGCACCTGGATCACTGAAGTGACGTTACGCATGACAAAAAAGAAAGCTAGTAATTGCAAGTGCTTTGATGTGGTTATGGAAGGTTAAGCGCGTGTCAAAAATAACTCCCAGATCCTTCACCGTGTCGACTCTAGAGATAAGTTCTGTTCCGAGTACATATTGAGCATGTTTAGGAACAGTTGCTCGAGTGTAACTCATCACTTGACACTTGGCAGTATTAAAACTAAGTTTGTTGTCCAGACTCCACCGGAACACAGACAAGATATCTTCCTGGAGGGACTCACAGTCTGTATCCTTCTCAACACCATATACCAATTTAAGGTCATCTGCATACAGCAAACAACGAGCATTGCGAATAATTAAGGGCAAGTCGTTGACCATAATTCCAAACAAGAAAGGACCCAAAATAGAACCCTGGCTGACGCCAGATCGGGTGTGGTATGTGTCCGAAACGAAATGGCCATGCTGGACGAATTGCAATCGATCACGCAGATAACTGGCAAAGAAATTAAGTAAATTAGGGCTGAAACCAATAATATCCAGTTTGTTCAGCAAAACATCGTTATCTACGCGATCGAATGCCTTGCGGAAATCAAAGTAGACAACATCGACCTGCATCCCCCTGTCGAGGTGCTCCGAAATGGAGTCAACCAAGGTTAGGAGGTTGGTGTCAACAGATCGTTTAGACCGGAAGCCGTGCTGAGAATCAGTTCAGAATGGCTTAACCTGTTTGGATAGTGTTCCGTGGAGTATGGACTCAAACAGCTTCGCAAGCGCTGAAAGAATAGCAATCGGCCTGTAATTTTCTGCGTTGCCAATATCACCAGTCTTGGGGATCGGCTTAACCCTAGATATCTTCCACTGCTGAGGGTAGGAGCCAGATGTGAGTGCGAGATTGAATAAAAAATGTAACGGGATTTTTAAAAATTAAATAAGCTCTTTCAATATGTATGCGGGTAAATTATCTGGTCCTACCGCACTATTCGGCTTAAGAGTCTTAATCGCCTGTTCAACATCCTTCATTGTGATATCATTGACATGAATAAAATTTGACGATAGACTGCGTTTACCGCTTTGACCAAAACTAGGGTCAAGACGAGGAGGATCCGACAAGAAAACACTTGAGAAGTATGTAGCAAAAGCTTGAGCAACTTCGGAACCTCCAAATTGCTTCCCGTTTAGTGAAACCTGACCTATGAATCGACCCTTGGATTTGAGACCATGAATATGCTGCCAAAACGCGCGAGGGTTACATTTCAACGCAGATTGTAGATGTTGAATATAGCCATCATATGCCAAGGAAATACGTTTTTTTACTTCTGCTCAGAGAATTCGACATATACATTTTTACTTTTATAGGCCTTCCACTCGCGATGCAGGTCAGCTTTAAGTTTGATACATCTAATCAAGTCAGCCGTAAACCAAACCGGATATATCCTAGCATTATTTTTGTAACGGATTTTTTTAGGCATACACATGTCAAAGATGTTATACATGGTGTTATAGAATTCATCTACAGCTAAATATACATCGTTATGATTGAGAACATCCTGCCAGTTAACTTCCGAGACAAGTTTGTATAGTAGCGAGTAGTCCCCTTTAGAAAAATTCCAATCCCGGTGCCCATTAAGGTTACTGGGATTAATGAACTCCGAAGGCCGCCGTCGGGAGACCTCATCTAATGGAATAAGGATTTCAAGAGGTGGATGGTAAGCGTCTCGTCGCGGGACAAGTCCACCACCCTCCACCTCGGACACATTAACTCCGTGTATACGCTCCGATACCAGCACGACGCACATAGGAGTATTTCAATCATAAAACCGTTTAAAAATATTTCATTGGTTTTTTGAGGATTTTAAGGAATGAAACAAAGAATTTGATTGTAATTATATATTTCAAACCGGCCAAGAGCATGTCGGGCCATGTTCAATATAGGGTTCCGTAGTTAGTCAAAAACGGATGGGCCGATTATGTTCGAAATAGGTTTATTTTAAAGTATTCTATGAGCCCACAATTCGTGATATTTTTTCATATTTTTGGACCCACGGATCAAAAGTTTGAGGGGGAGGGAGACCAATTTTTTTTATTCTGAAGCGGTTATCTCCGAAAATATTTATTTTATAAAACAACTTTCTTCTGGGGCCCTTATTGTTTTTGAAAGACCTATTCAACGATACCCCACACTATAGGATTTCAACAAAATAAAAAAATCATCCCCACTTTACGACAAATTATAAGAAAAAATTGTATGTGATTAAAATGTATATCTGTGCCAAATTGCTAATTTATAGTATTAACGGCCATTGCGCTATGCTACAGACATGGCGAACCTATAAGGGTTCCTAGTTTACTACGGAACCCTAAAAAATAGTATTATGGGCAGTGCGGCCTCTTCTTGTGGGGGGGAGGCCAGGAAATATATTTTTCCCCTCACTAGCTCGTAAAGCGCTCGTTTATCCTTTAATACGAGCGGGTAAAAACGCTTTTTACACACTTGTGAATAAAGTAATTTGACATTTCTCTAATTCCTATAGCCCCCTACTGCCTAGTATAAGTGGATCTGTATGACCGTAGTAAACATGCGCAATCGGAGCTCACATGTTAAATTGGTCGTTTCTCATGTGACTTTGTAAGCCATTGGCAATATTTAAATTCCATAAGTAACTCTATTCTACGATACGTTTCGACATTGAGTTTTCAATAGTTTCTTAAAGTTAATTTACATTTGGATGAGATTTGTAATCATATTTCCTCGCGATAGTGAGGGGAAAAAAGTTGTATTACACTTGGCGGCAAAGTTTGTTCAACTCTCGTGCCTTGAGACCTTCGCAATGCTCAAGATTCCAGTTTTTGAACCACTCGCTACGCTCGTGGCTCAATTTTGGAATCTTTCGCTAGCTCAGGTCTCAATATTGGCACGACAGTTAAACAACAACTTTGCCCCCTTGTATAATAAATAACTATTTGTCTGAGTTGTCAAAGTTGTGCCTTAACATTAGTGCAGGGAATTGCATGGGGGTTTGATATGTTTGTGGGTATCGCCGGGAATTGGAATCTCCCGCAGCACGGTTTTCGGCCTCGCAGGCGAGCGCGCGGCGGGGAACATTCCAGGCCCTGGGCCCTGTGCGAACCTCGGCCTTCGGCCTTCGCAGGTCGTTTTTATGTTACACTTTTCCATCGCGTAGTCTGGGATCGCTGGGTTCTCTCACGATAATGAGTAATTCGAATCAGTCTTTCGTCCAAAAATTAAAAAAAATGTTCCTGTTTTCTTTCCCTTACATGCTTGCATTATGCTGAATAATGTCAGTTTACCAAATTCTTGAAACATTTCCAAAGAAATTGTAACAAAAACCAACAAAGTATGACATTCAAAAAATTTATGTTTATGACGCTGTAACTTTAACCTACTGAAAATCTAAATGGCGGACGTATGCGGACAGTTTTTCTTACACAATCGATGTACATAGACCTTAACATTATTTCGATCTAAAAAAACTAAGTTGCCAAGTCTTGACACATAAACAAAAACACGATTGTCTTAATTTTCACGGTAAAAATATCGAAATTTAACTACACAAATTAACCAGGTTTTAAATACATTATTTATAACCGATATTCAAAAACTATTACAGAATAATAAAGTACATACCTTCTTCTTCTAGGTTCAAAAGCTTTTTTTTCAATCCGCGGCCATATAAAAATACCACGACAAAAAGTAAACTTTGCAAAGATGAAATCGTCGAGAACAAAATCGTACACTTGTAGCAATAATTAGGTTCCGACCGATCTTGCTCAGGGATTCGTGAGGGGTGGGAGATTTTAAGCCTTTTATCAGGTGGACCGGTTAGTCAGGAATGTAAAAAACACGATAGGCGGTGAATTTGACTGATATAGCTATTTCGACTTTTAAGCGGTTTTTTAATGCATATACTCCTATGTGCGACGTCCAACATTCCATCATATGCATTCCTCACATTATTCCTCTCACCCAGGCCACAAACAGACAAAAAATAGGCATAGTAACACATAACATTTTGAGAGGTGTACCGCGGGTTCAAATTTAAATCTCCTAGAACATGGACAGCACCCTTGCAAAGGGTCGGTGTAACACACTCCACGGATTGGAACCACTGCATGTACACATCGTCAGAAGCAGATGGTGGTATGTACACCACACACAAGTAACACGTAACATTATGTTTTTTAATCTCGACCCACAAGTCTTCACAATGAAGAGTTTCCAAATCCTGACGTCGTCGGGGAGCCAGTCCAACACGTGCAGCGAGCAACACGCCACCTCTGCGCGTCCCTGTATCACGGTCTCGACGGAATAATGTCCACTCATCATCAGCTAGCTCCGAGTCGCCGACAGCCGCCGTAAGAAACGTCTCAGTTACAGCAACCACATCACATTCAAGACTTAGCAGATTCAATTTAAAGAAATTGAGTTTAGTGTTGAGACCTCTGACATTCTGGTAAATTAGGTCGAGTGAAGGCTTAGAATGTTTAACATTAGGACCCCGTTTGTTGCTGCCCCCTCTTTGGCCGAGTCCCGTTGGCAACAGATTTTCGAAATGACCTCGGACGAATGCGAGCATTATCAGGCCAGATGGTTAATGTGTAATGGTTAAAAGGCTTATTAAGCACGTCAACACCTTGCGGTGGTCCAGGGGGAGAGGGAAGATGAGTTCCTCATATGGAATTTGAAGTCAAAATTGCAAGAAAAGTTCGCCATCATGAATTTATGTCTTAAGTTTAATACGACCGTGATAAAAATTGATAGAACGCGGCCGAACCGCGGGTAAAAGCCCCATCCGCCACACTTAAATCGGGTAAGGCAAACGCAAGATAATCGCGGAAAAACATTAACACGCAGTGAATAGATATTAGAACGCGGGCGAAGCCGCGGGTAACTGCTAGTCTTAAAATAAAAGAAAAACTTAGTGAAACAGATGTTTTAAAAAAATAAAATTTGACGAGTTTTTGCTATGATTTGATACTGACAATGTTGAAACGTATACAAAAAATCCAAAAACAAAAATAAGGATTATTTTTGGTAACATTTAACATAAGGTCGTACATAATTTTTTGCTTTTTGTAACGTCAAATTATTTCTCACGCAAAGAGCACACGCCGCCATCTTGTCATGTCTGGCCGCCATCTTGTTTGCCTCCTATCTACATACAGCGTGATTTATTATTCACCTTTCACATTTTAGAGGGTTTATTCTGACATTGATTAACTTTTACTATGGGACCGACATTCGAGATAGAAAAAAAATCTGATGTTCTATAAAAACCCTGAGGTATTAGTAGGCGGTAATGTAAATGAGGAGATCCGTAAGCGAACTAAAGTTACTGACATAGCCCTCTGGATTAGCAAGCTGAAGTGGCAAAGGGCATGCCACATTGCACGCAGAGCAGATAGTCGATGGGGTCGAAAAGTGTTCGAGTGGAGACCACGGCTAGGCAAACGCAGCGTAGGACGTCCACCCACAAGATGGACAGACGACCTTATGAAGGTCGCCGGGACACGCTGGATGCAGGTCGCATCTAACCGGTACATGTGGAGGTCCAGATGCCTATGTTCAGCAGTGGACGTCTTATGGCTGAGATGATGATGATGATGAATGTATATGTTCATCAATCAGATCAATCATCATCATTCAGAACCCTCTAAACTTAAAACGGTGAATGAAAAAACATCCAGTATATCCGTCGCAATGAAGTTCCCTGCCTATGCTACATAAATTTCTTCGATACTAACCACATCGCACTTAGGGTGCGCTGCTTCCTCATGCTCTTTCAACTCCTCTATAGCCGCAAAGTTGTCCCCACATAACGCACACGCCGCCATCTTGCCGTGCCCGTCCGCCATCTTGTGATCGCCGGCGGCCATCTTGTGTTTGTTCAACGCGGCGAGACTGCTAAACGTTATAGAGCAGATCTTGCATTCTTGACTTTTTAAATTATTTTGCGAGGCCTGGAAGAATTGTAACAAAAGGTCGTAACAAAAGAGTGTAACAAAAGGTTGTAAAAAAAGTTTGTTACAAAAGAATGTAACAAAAGGTTGTAAAAAAAAGTTGGAACAAAAGAATTGTAAGATGGAAGCAATGTAACAAAAGGTCCCTATTAAGGAGTAAGGAATAGTACAATGTATACTTGTACTAATGGCTACGAACACATAAAACATGGAAGACGCACGCCATACTAAATTGCCTTTTAAAACGGTCCTGAATTTTAGTTGACAAGTACACAAATTCTGTTATTTAAATGTATTTGGTTCCCCGCGATACAAGCGTAGCCTAGTGCGGAGACACCTGGAATATCTGCACGCGGTGTTTTATGAAAAAAATATTCTTTATTATTATTCTAAGTCACCCCCTCTTCAATGCATCACGGTAATGAATTTCAATAGCAATCTATTAAAACTTTTGCCATTTAAAAATAGCTGTGATTGGACCGTCAAAGTTTTGATTGGCTTCTATAAACATTTGTCAAAGATGTTGCGCCGAAATATGCGCGGTGTTAAGAAAAGCGCCATCTTGGCACAATTGAACAATTGTTTTCGGGGGCATTTTTGAGCTGGCGTTAGACGTCCATGTTATATATGGTCGCAAGCAAGAAATAATAGGTTTATATTTTTATTAATTAAACCAAGATAATGGCTGTATCAGACTCACCGCTCCGTGCGCCGCTACCTTGTGTTGTTTGACGCCGAGTTCGGTGATAAAGGTCTCTCCACACAGGTCACACGACACGTTCATTTGCGGGTGAGCGTTGCGCACGTGGCCTAAGTACGTTGACTTGTGACTGCGAATAGAGGAAGACAAATGTTGGGTTTCAAATTTATGTTTGTAGTTTTAAGGTAGATTTTTCTTCATAATTAAAATGAAGGTACTTGTGAAACGCTGTTTGCCCTATTCTTTGCTTACGCGCATAAGGCCGTATTTCCGCCTCTCTGGACGGATTTTGTATGGGCAGCCATATTGGCTCACCAGTTCCTAAATCGAGAGCGTCCCGCACGCATCATATATAATGATGATTATTTTTAAATAATCCTAAATTAGTGTAATGTCAAGTTTTTATGGCAAGTAGCTACTATCGCGAGCGCGCAGTGAAATTAAGTGGTGAGAGACAGTCACAGGCCTGATGACAAGTGCTTTGGAACGAGACGCTCCTGCAGCCCAAGGATTCAAGACCAGGTCAGTGCGCTGAGCATCCTTACTTTCTCTAACACCTATTTTTTGAGACTCTTTTCACAGTGCCGTGCATTTATTTAATACAGTCCACAACCGCTCCCCGATTTCTTTTCATACCCAAATGGTGTATTAGCCATTAGCTAAGTATTGTTTGTCCCTTTCGGTCTTGTGGACATATTGAGAACACAGAAAGGGAGAAACAATGCTAAGCAATAATAAATTATAGTGATCGTTATCAACGTGCGGTATTGGTGGCAAAGTATGGTTGACAGAAAAATCAAATACTATTTTATCAATTATTTTAATTATAATTATTAATTACCTACACATATTTTAATCAATTATTCGAATTACACTGATAAAACGAGTAAACGTCTAAATGTATTAAACAGATTCGGCTGTCAAACGTTCACGTCAAATTGAAAAATCCATTATATCGTTGTCTTGTTTCATAACACTCTGTCTCGCTTTTAGATGCTGTTTCGACTCAGTATGTAAAAAAAATCGGTGCAGTTGTATTTCTTTTTCACGCTAAATTTTAATTCTTAAATCAGAAATTGAAATAAAACATCATCTCATACAAAAATCACAACTCCGTTTTTTTGGGACACAAAATAAGACAACGATAAGAATTTTGACCCACTCTAAAACAATAGTATAGATAGTTCCACGAGAGTTGAGACCGCGCACACATCAACATGTCATGTAAACACACGGGGAATTTGAAATTAGTGTTCTTTTTCCGTACTGACAGCAAACCCAATTGCAACTGTAAGATTGACCAAAAATATGTTCAAGGGATTTGCTTTAATATTTTGACGCAAGTCATTCATTCATTCACTAAATTATTTGCAATTAGTACTTCATTTAGATGTGTGTGTAATCATTCAGCTCAACTCTGGTGAAATTACCTATAAGGTCATGCGGGGCAAATGCAACTATGAGGTAAATACGACTAATTGAAATACCTACTCTTAATTTGTAAAAACATCATACTTACCTACTATTGTGTTGCTTTTGAAATAAATCAAAGAATGTTCTAGGTATATTGATTTAAACTATCACGATTATCACTCATATTTTAAAGACAAACGGGTCTTAATCGCGTAAACTCACTCTCGCGTGTCTCACTCTGCCTGCGACCACGGGTGTAACGTCATGCCCGAAACGTCAGGATATAATTAAACGTAAGTTTACGCGATTAAGACCCGTTTGTCTTTAAAATATGAATGTTCTAGGTATCTTCCAAAAGTTCTTAAAACAGATTAAAAGAAATGTCCATTAGTTGAATTTACCTCATGGTTGTATTTGCCCCGCATGACCTTAGTAGTAGTAATAACTCACGTGAACACTTTCTCGCAATGCCGGCATACGTATCTCTTGCCGGCGTGGAACTGATAGTGAAGCCTTGCTTGCCCTCTGCAAGGTAACACTACATCTAAAATATATTTCTACTCCCGTACTTTTATTTGTCATTTACATACCTGGGATAACTCGGGGCATTTATACGAAAGTGATGTAGCAAAATATTTTATCGACTAAAAATATATCGATGTTACTGTGAATGACAACATCAACATGTTATTCGGCATAAATAAATATTAGGTACTTACTCTTCAATTAAAATAAAAAAATAATTTAAACGGGTAGTTACGCGTTTATTTTAAAACAGTTTTCAAAATATACAATTAATATTAAAATATCAATATTTAAATTGTCATTTTGATTAAAATGACATCTGCTTACTTTTACTATCTGAAGAGACCCGATATCAGATATACATACATCTTTCATTAAAATTATATCGACATCTTTTTAATCGATATCAAATCCCTATAACTTGCCCCCAGTTATTCCAGGTATGGTCATTTACATGGTCGTGAACACACCTTTAAGCCCCTACCATACAGATGTCAAGATAAGTCTATATTGTCTATTCCCTATAAACGCATTCGGGTTTACACGCAGTGCGTTTTTTTGCATTTTAAGACACCTCGTGTATACAAGACTTAATGAAATACATGGCTGTCAAACTAATTAAAAAAAAATCTGATGAACAGTAAACCATAGAAGAGCTTTCTTTTTTAATTTTGACGTCTCCCGCCCAACCAACTCGACTAAGAATATTTCTAATATTTACAATTTTATTTAAAAATAAAAAGTATTGCATGCAACATTGTTTAACTGAGTTAAAAAATGCTCGTGGCGTCTTTAATAACAATTTTCGGCTTCGCCTCAAATTGTTACCCTCGCCACTCACATTTTTTGACCTCTCTTAAACAAGGGTTGCATAAAATACTATATCGAACCGGGTTACTTACGTATTTAAGTCGATGATTGTTCGTCAAGTTTCGACTCATTAAGAGGGTCCTGGTCCGGAGCACCCTCGGTCAAAGCCCGACGTGTACTGCGGGCCTGCGCACTGCTAGAACGAGTATTGGCCGAGGGCGGTAGTGGTCGGGCTTTGGCCGAGGGTCCTCCGGACGAGGACCTTCTTAATGGGTCGAAACATGTCGAACAATCATCGACTTAAATACGTGAGTAACCCGGTTCGATAATATTTTAATATGTTCGAGTCTCACGTTAGTTATAATTCTAAATAACACTACATTGTGAATTAAGGGCGGTAATTAAGAAATTGTGAACTAGTGTGCGACTATATCCTCGTAAGGCCCAATTTATATTACAATTTACACTTCAGTTCAATAAAATTTATACTTTTCATCATACTTGCTTTCTAAGCGCGCTATTGCTTGCATGCGTCGCGGGAGTTTTAGAAAAGTGAAATTCCCTAGGGAGTTATAGAAATGTTAGTACGTTGTCTCGTTAGTAATACCGTAATAACCTCCATAGATGCACAATGCATTATTCATAAACCCAATAAAGTTGCATTTCCTTTGTTTCACCGATTTTACAAGCAAACGAAATTATATAAATATTGTATATAAATTATACGGTTCTGTGGTGTATGAAATCCAATATTTATAATTCAATCAGACCCCAACTTGGTGCCAACGGGACCATCTCGAGGTTATACACGTTCGATCACAAAAAAATTTAAAATCGGTTCACGATTCTCTGAGATATCGGGTAACATACATAGGTGAATCAACTTTTTTCTGTCTGTTATTGCCATGTTTACGGTCGTCTGAGTCACGCTGGTTTTATACAAAATTATGACACTTAAATTATGCAAACATGCATGTAGCTTAGTACATGTTTGTAGGTGGCCCATTAAGGAACGGACTTAACTACACCAGAAAAATGTATGTTTGCATAGTTTAAGTAGCATCATCATCATCATCATCAGCCTATATTAGTCCACTGCTGGACGTAGGCCTCTCCTATTAACTATGCGTATAGACGCATTAGGAGGCAAATGCCCATAATCGCCACGCTGGGTAAGCGGATTGGCGATCGCAGTAATGTGTCCACTATGATGACGCTGCTGCCCATCATCAATCTCGTAGAATGGTCAGTGACACTTCGATCCCTTAGTCGACTCTTACAACACCCGCAGGAGGAGTTGTGGTGGTGACAAATGTATTCTTAATG
Source organism: Thaumatotibia leucotreta (assembly GCA_025490895.1). Lineage (NCBI taxonomy): Eukaryota > Metazoa > Arthropoda > Insecta > Lepidoptera > Tortricidae > Thaumatotibia > Thaumatotibia leucotreta. The sequence goes on from JALPQI010002671.1 coordinate 102,799, forward strand.
CCGTCACCACCCGGAAAGCATAATTAAGCATAATTAAGTAGCATAACTTTGCATAAAACCACCGTGACTCAGGCGACCGTAACCATGGCAATAACATACAGAAAAAAGTTGATTCACCCACATACAACAAAAAAACAGTCGAATTGAGAACCTCCTTGTATGGAAGTCGGTTAAAAGGTCAAAAACATGGATGTATAACGCGCTCAAAACGTACCTGGTCCGGGACACGAACCCACACTCCCTGCAGACCATCTTCACCCGGTGACTCTCTGCGTGTTTCAACATGCCGCATTTTAACCGGAAGTGGCTCTTGCATATAGGACATTCGAATGGGCCGAATGCCTGAAAAATAATTTGTATAGAAAATAACATATATGTCCAGGGTGTATGACTCAACCTCGTATATGAAATGAATGTATTTTATAAACCTTCATATCATTTTCAAAGACCTTTTTATTAATACCCCACACGCTTATATACAACTAATAAAAAATTTCTATCCCTCAGTTATATGTACGAGGGGTGATTCAAAAGTAATGATAATTGAATACTTACTGCATCGGATTAAAATAAATAGCTATGGCGTTACTGGCCACAAAGACTCCTTACTTAATAAAAAAAAAAGAATTAAAAAATATGTATCTGTCAGAGAGTTGCAGCTGTTTCTTTACGAATAGTCGGAACAATAACGCAAAAATGGAGAAAACTGAGGTGAGAGCGGTTATTAAATACTTCTGCTTGAAAAAAATGTGTACTAAAGATATACACGCTGAATTAGTGGGAACACTGGGGGAGTCCGCTCCGCCGTATTCCACAGTGGCACGCTGGTCAAAGGAGTTTAACTTGGGAAGAACATCCACTCAAGATGAACATCGCGAAGGCCGCCCATCTGTCGCCCTTACTGAAGAAAATGTCAAAAAAATTCATGATCTCGTTTTAACAGATAGAAGAATGACTATCAGGCATCTAGTTGAGCTCACAGGCATCTCGTTTAGTAGCATTCAAAGGATTTTAACTAATGAACTACACATGAAAAAAGTCTCCGCTCGTTGGGTGCCTAGAATGTTAACGGCTGAACAAAAGAAAATACGATATGAGATTTCAAAGTCTAATCTTGAAAAATATCAAACTGACCCCGAAACATTTTTGCGTCGGTTTGTAACCATGGACGAGTCTTGGATCCACCATTTCGATCCTGAGACCAAACAGCAATCCATGACCTGGAAGCGAGCGTCTTCCCCTACACCGAAGAAATTCAAGGTAGCAAGCTCCGCTGGTAAGGTCATGGCTTCCGTGTTTTGGGATGCTGAGGGAGTCATAATGATCGAATACCTGGAAAAGGGAACCACTATTACGGGCTCCTACTACGCTGACCAAATACGCAGATTGAGAGAAGCCATTAAAGAAAAGCGGCGGGGGTAAACTTCGAGCAGGCATCCTGTTTCACCAGGACAACGCACCGCCCCACAAGGCCCGTGTTGCGATGGCTGCCATCCGTGATTCAGGGTTCGAATTGCTGGAACACCCCCCATATTCGCCAGATCTAGCCCCTAGCGACTTTTATCTCTTTCCACGGCTGAAGGAAGATCTGAGAGGCAACAAATTTTCGAATGATGGTGAGGTAATAGCCGCTTTGGAGGCATTTTTAGAGGGTCAAGAAAATGATTTTTTTTTTTTAAAGGAATTCGTGGCCTGGAGAAACGGTGGTCTAAATGTGTAGACTTGGTAGGAGATTACGTAGAAAAATAAATTATTTTATTAAACATTTTATGTGTCTTTCATACTGATTATCATTACTTTTGAATCACCCCTCGTATGGAGGGCCCCCACCCCAATGGTTTTTTTTAATAAACATTTAAAAATTTGTAATTTATCGATAAAATTGATTGTAGTTTAAGCCCTTAAAAGCTCCGACACCGCTAACCAAACACCCTGTATATGGTCGCAGTTGTAAGGTAACCGCATAGATATATGAAAGAGAGATTTGTAAGACAATAGTACGTCATTATTGAGGTCATAATGGCAAGTCATAGGCAAGCTCTTATGTAAGTAAAAATAAACTTCAGTCGTCTTTCGGTCATGTTAATTATCACCATTTCGTTTCGAACTTCATTTTTTTCGCACTTGTGTCGTAATGCACTATTAAATTATAATTAACTACTTACCTCAATTGAGGGAAGACAGAGGACTACCTCATTTTTGAGGTATTTTTTTTTTTATTTGTAAGACTAGTATCTCACCTGGGTATCCTGGTGGTCATCGTGAGTCTCCTGTACCCGAAAGTGCTTCCCACACGTCTGACAGTTGAGGTAACACATTGGTATTATAATGATGAATGGTAATATTTTTTAAATTTGTAAGACTAGTAGAAGCATTCCATGAAAACATCTACTTTTTGTCGCTTACGTGTCGCTATGGTAGCTACCCTAATAAAATATGCTAGCTGGTAGGAAACACTGTCAATCTTAAAGCCTTGATATGTTATTATGATACTGTAACAGTCTCGCTTACGACACGTTTTCATGGAATGCTCCAGTGTCTCACCTGGGTATGCTTCGCCTGGTGGTCGTCATAGGTCTCCTGCGCGCGGAAGTGTTTCCCGCACGTGTGGCACGGGTGCCGCGCGCGGCGGAACTCGGCCGAGCACCGCCGTGCCTCTATCTCGGCTAGCTGTTGCTCCTGATTAACGTATCGAAAATTTCTTTACAACTTTTCTTCGTTTAACAACGTGCGCTTCCCGTGGCAATGGTTGACAGAAAAAGTAACAAACGTGAAAATGCTATTTTGTTCTATTACTCGTACTCTCCTTAGGATATATACAAACTTTATCCTACTTAAAAAAAAAATCAAATGTCATTAATTTATGACACACAATAGTACTTTAATTGACATTTTGCGAAGTCTTTATTTTAATCAAAATGAATATTCAAGTAACTATTTCAAGTGGAGTAAGATCAGTGTTATATTATTATATTGGATTTTTCAATTTGACGTGAACGTTTGACAGCCGAATCTGTTTAATACATTTTAGTCGTTTGCTCCTGTAATCAGTGTAATTTGAATAAGTGAGTAAAATATATGTAAATAATAATTATTATAATTAAAATGACTATAATTTCCGACATCTTCATCATCATCTTCTGACTATAATTGATAAAATACATAGGTGTTTTCTGTCAACCATAATTTGCCACCAATACCGCACGTTGATAACTATCACTATATTATCACTCACGATATTCACGATGCTGAACTATGCATTAGTATTTATTGTATGTGTATTATTATTTTCGTCTTTTGAACCACTCTATATTTCGATTTCACATTACCCAAGCTATATTTCTCATATATTTCACATCACAAGCCTTAGGCTGCGTTTCCACCACAGATGTGCGAGGATGTGTTTGCATACAAATGACACCTATTAATGACTCGAGCGAGGTGTCATTTGTATGGAAACACATCCTCGCACATCTCTGGTGGAAACGCAGCCTAATTGGGACTACGTTGATTTGTATACACTGTGTCATAATATTTATATCTTAATTACTAGGTACTTACATGTGTTAATATCTGAACATCCATATTAAAATCCTTTTTGAATTTTTCCCAATTAAATGTTTGTTCCTCTTTTCTTTTCTTTTTCCTTCGCACATTAACACTAACTGGACTTTCTAAATCATTCTCCTTTTTCCTCTGCCTTTTCATTTTGACTTCTTTTATTTTCGCTTTTCTTTTTCTCTTATCAGGTTTAACTTTTTCTTCTTTTTTCGTTTCACAAACTGTTTCTTCAGTCTTTTTAATAATATTTCCAAAATCAGGCACATAAAAATATTCTACATTAAATATTTTATCTTTTTTGTCATTACTTACATCTTCATTCACATTAAATTTAATATCATTTTGAATGTTATCTATTTCGCCTAATTCTGCAGAAATTTCCTCTTTTACAG